>WWET01004583.1:107361-118831 GCA_011038615.1 Limnodynastes dumerilii | reverse complement strand
ATGCGCAGTAGCTACTGTTCAGTGAATTACGGCCGTCCATGGAAGACGGCCGTAGTTCTGGATACGGCCCAATGTTCTTACAAAAAGGTCTCTCTTGTTTGTTTCTAGATACGGTCTTTTCTGCATCCGGGTTCTTTCCTTTTTGAAGATTCTCTCCTCCTTTTTTTCTTCGTTTACATTCAGGAAATTCACGTGTATAAACGGAGAAAAAAAGGAGGAAAAAAAAAGGAGGAGAGAATATATATATATAATGTTGTCTGACTACAGCTAGACCTAGCTCTGATTCAGAATGAGCGTCCCTGGCACAATGGCCATGATAAGGGCTTTTGAGAGCACTAAGTACAGGTATTATCAGGGTGTATATAATAGTATTCCAGGAGCCAATAAGCGTTTTGCAGCTGACAGCTTTAACGGGTTACCTGGGATATCATCTGGGCCAAAGCATATTTTTTGCACCGGGGCCCACAACTCGCTAGTTCCACCTCTGATTATCAGGGGGTATATAATAGTATTCCAGGAGCCAATAAGCGTTTTGCAGCTGACAGCTTTTTCACAGCATCGCTAATCTTTATGTGTGACAGGTTTAAATAGTTATGGGAGAGTAAGGATTGGTTGATGCAAAATATGTTAAACTGCCAATCAGGTTAGTTATTAATGCTCATTTTTAGAGGAACAGAAATAACTTCTGCCAATCAGAAGTATAGTGTTTGATCGCCAAGAAGTTAACATGGTAATAAAAATTATGATAGTGTTCATATTGTCATTGTGAAGACCAGTTGCTATAGTAATATATATAATCCATTTGTTTATAACATTAATGTAAATGGTAAAACCACTAACAGAATTATGCAGCCAGTCACTGGTAAAAGGAGTAATTCCAGAGGACTGTAATATAGGAAATATAGATCCCAAGCCGCATGGATTTACTGTGGGATCATGTCAAACAAATCTTATTAAGTTTTTTGACTGAGTAACTAAAGTTGTAAATCAAGAGGCAGCTTATCTGGACTTCAGTAAGGCTTTTAATCAGGGCTGGCGGGAGCGCCAAGCCAGAGAGGCACTTCCCTCTGCCGCTATTTCCCACTGGTCCTGCCACCCAGAAAAAAAAAATAACAAGGTAAAGTAACTTACTTAATATGGCGGCGCCGGGACCCAGCATCCTCCTTCTTCTGTCCTGACTCCTCCCTGCTCTCTTCTCACTAAACAACAGGCGTGACGTCATAACGCCCCACGTTTTAGTGAGGAGCATGCAGAGAGGAGCCAGGACAGAAGAAAATAACAGGACAAAGTGAAAGCAGAAGAACAAAGAGTAGGGCAGGCAGAACAAAGAGAAGAAAGAAGGTAAGTAATGGCACAAGCATGGTGATGTTTGTGAAAGGGGGCACATGCAGGGTGATGTTTATGAAAGGGGTCACAAGCATGGTGATGTTTATGAAAGGGGGCACAAGCAGGGTGATGTTTATGAAAGGGGGCACAAGCAGGGTGATGTTTATCAAAGGGGCAGAGGCATGGTCATGTTTATCAAAGGGGGCACAAGCATGGTGAGTACTCTCTTTATTAATTTTCATTTTAGGATTTGTATTAAAAGAAAAAAAAACCTTTACTGAATTAACAAATAATTTGTAAAAGAGAAGGGCGCAAATATATTTTTCGCAGGGTGGCACCAGACGTGCTAGCACTGGCCCTGATTTTCAGAACAACCAAAATACATTTGCATTTTTTTCAACCATATTTTATTCACTACTTTTACTAACGTGGCAGTCCAAACATTCATTTACTGATGGGTTTCAGATAAAATGTAATAGAAAACAGAGCAGTAAGCCATGCACATGATTCCCCCCTCTCCCTAGATTAGTAGGATTGAGAGTTTTAGAGGCACTTTCAGACTAATAGATGATACATTTGAAAATGTATATGCCCCAAAAGCCACCAGTCTCTATAAATATCTATGGGAAATCCTACTGGTACCATATTGGCCATTTAGTTATCTTACCAGGTATATCATTAGCATCCAAAAACGTATTTCGGTGCCGTCTATCATAGTTGGCTACAAACTAATATAATATAATATATTAGATTTCTATTTATTTATTATATGTTTATTTAAAAAAACTTTTATTAATAAATGATGTACAATAAATGATCAGTCCTTGTTGAAGTATGTTTGTTACGGATGTATTTTATGTGAGACTTTATTAATTATTTTTTAGCACCATCCCTATTTTTCATTTCTTTTTGTATCTATGATATAGTAGATATACAATCATCAATCAACTAGGTTGAACGTACATTATTGGTCAACTGCTAATCATTTTCATCCATAAGCATTCAGAATCATGCAGAAAATAAAATGACTGTTACCAATGAATACTATAAATAAAAAAAATAAATGAACCAAGACTATAAATAACTGATGATGATAATGCCTTCCATAGCGTTAACATTATGTAAAGTAAAACAGGTCATGCATCAAAAGTAAAACACAAGGCTCAACTGTGAATCCTATTAAAAACTGCAACTTGAGTTGGTAACTATGCACACGCCGCCAGTAAGTAAACAAATATTTCTCACTTTCAATTTCATTTTTGAAACACGTCCATAGGCCATGATATCAGTGTTTGGCAATTCCCTACTGGAGCAAACAGAAAGTTTGCCACAATATTATGTTTCTGGACAGATGTCTGCCCCGCTGTGCCTGTCTTATTTTTTGGAGCCATATTTTAAATTATCACTTATTTTGAATTTGTTTTTTAATAGCTATGACTATTTTTTCCTAGAAAACATGAATAATTTGGTGTTATTTATATCTGTTATAGCTTTGCGATGGAAATGAACATATTTCAAACACATCATAAAAAATTAAATAAAGATTTTGAAATGTATTATTCATTGGATCTTGCTGGTACATTGTCCCTCACACCTATTTTACAAAAGACTTTTCTGTTGCAGGTGACAAGATCCATCTCTTAGGTTCTTGTGAAAACACATTAATCCTATATACTAAATAAAAATCTAACTCTCACTCATTGATTGCCAGTACCTTTGTAAAGGTTTTCATGATCTATCAATGCTATAACAATCTATTCATTGAGCTGTAAGACAAGCATAACATTAATGATAATGGTCTAATTGCTTACAGTAGTACTTCAATTAGTACATAATTATTTTGTTCTAATCATTTTTAATTATATATTTTTCTTATATAATGGCTATTGTTATGTACATTCCACATGCAATGACAAAGTTCATATATTCATGTTGGGTAGTGAGCACAGTTCTAATTGAAATGGATCTCTCTGTGAACATGAGCATTTTGGGTTGGATCTAGAATTCATTTGCGGCTACCGTCAGAGCTCCATTCACAATGTCAGCGGAGTTTCTAATGCGGATCGCCATGGAATCAAAATTCTGTACATGGCCACTCCCCTCTCACATATGAGACATCCAATGGCAGGACCCTTCCTTAATATTTACGAATGTAAAAATAGGGCTAGTGCGGAAATAAGTCCAAGACCTTATTGTACGATTTAATAAATAACTCCTCCCCTCCAACCATGCATATACACTGTAAACATGGCAGCTTGTCATACCCTGCCATTGGAAAGATCGGGAAATTGTTTAGGAGCACATGCGCACTTGATATTTTTTATTATTATTATTATTATTATTATATTTTGATTATTATAGTTTCCAGTTGAAGCAAAGTGTAATAAAAGTAAAGTACATTGAATACACATCCCATAATTTTTTGGTAACAGTTGTACAATAAAAAGAATAATCTTTAAGAAAATTTTTGTTCCCTTTGCCTAAGGACAATTTGATTAGTACGAAAAGAGCAACAGTTTAAATGCTCATTTTATAATAGTAAACTTCTGAGATCTCTCCCGCACACAAACATTAGTACACTGAGTCATAACAGCCAATCCATTGTACAGGATGTTTTCCCAAAAAGGTTTGGAGTGCAAACCACATCGTATGTGAAAAACACTTTTGTATTGTTTCCCTTGTGGCCATTTATTTATGTTTGAAAAAATTCTCCACTTTAGCCTCTCGTGCCAATGAGGATTCAAGACAAAGCAAAAAATGTTTTTCAAACATCATTTTATTAATTAAAACCAGCTAAGTGACAGCTGGAAGCTCAGGAGTGGAGTATAATGTACCTAATGTACCTAGTTTTGTTTTAGTGATTAGTTTAGTGAGGAGCAAGCAGAGAGGAGCCAGGACAGAAGAAAGAAACAGCAGCACAAAGTGAAGGTAGAAGAAGAGCAGTCGCAGGCAGAACAAAAGAGGAGAAAGAGGGTAAATAATGGCACAACAAGCATGGTGATGTTTCACAAAGGGGGCACATCATGGTGTGTTTATGAAAGGGGACTCAAGCATGGTGATGTTTATGAAAGGGGACTCAAGCATGGTGATGTTTATGAAAGGGGGCTCAAGCATGGTGATGTTTATGAAAGGGGGCACAAGCAGGGTGATGTTTATGAAAGGGGGCACAAGCATGGTGCTGTTTATGAAAGGGGACTCAAGCATGGTGATGTTTATGAAAGGGGGCACAGCATGGTGATGTTTATGAAAGAGGGCACAAGCAATACATTTTGCTGTTTAATGTATTCATTTGTATTAGTCTTTTTATTAATTTTCATTTTTTGATTTGTATTAAAAAAAATAAAAATACCTTAATTGAATTAACAAATCATTTAGAAAAGAGAAGGGCGCAAATTAATTTTTTGCAGGGTGGCGCCAGACATGCTAGCGCGTTGCGAGTCCCCGCTGCGAAGGCTCACATTGCAAATTAGGGAAATACGAAAGCTGTTTTTCGTCTGTCCCTATTTCGTATGCAAACCCTCTCAGAATTTTTTTTAATGAATGGTTGAGTATGTGATTTACATACTCACCCATACACTTTTGGAAGCGCCGCCGTCGGGACTTAGGGTTAGGCTGCGCGGGGGAAGGGAGACTTAGGGTTTGCGTTAGGGAGCAGGTTGGAAGAAACTCACCTTTCAGAGCACCGTGTTCAGTGCTCCGGGGATCGATTGCTATGCCTCATCAAGGCATAAACAATCGATAAACCAGCCAGTTTGGACTGGCTGGGAGCGAACGACCCTTTCGAAATAAGGGTATTTGCTATGGGGACCCACAGCCCTGCTTTTAACACAGTGCCACATTGCAGACTCTTATTTGACTGGGACATTTGAGGCTGGATTCAAAGATGGTTGTGTGGATATGATCTTAATTGCAGGATAGAATAGAATCCACTCTCAGGATGAATTGGTTACCATTGGAGTTGAACTGTACTTGGACCAGTGTTATTTAATATGCTATTGGTGACATTACACAAGTTTTTGAGGAGAAAATATGCCTTTTACAAATGACATCAAGATATGTAACAGGGTAAACTCACCAGAAGGATTAAACCAAATGATTGATGATCTAGGTAGACTGGAGTAATGGCCAAAAGTGTGGCAACTACATTTTCATGCCAAAGAAATGGAAAATCAGGCGCTTGGGACTCAAAACCTCAAAATAGCATCACTGCCACTACATTAGAAACGACTGCGGAGGACATAAGATCTAGGAATGCAAATTTTTAAACGTAGCTAAGAAATGTAACAACTTTCATCTATATCAAGTTGTTGTAACCAAGTACAGGATGGTGGCAAAGGGAGAGAAGTATTAGAGCATGGGGGAATAGAAATCTTGAAGGAGACTGCATTTCTATAAGAAAGAACAAGGGGTATGGCCCTGTTGTCGTATCTCCACCAGCAGTGTAGTTCTTATAGTGGATTTCTGCGCCATTCTAAGTCCTATGCTTGCAAAACCACTCCCCTTGCACACACAGGACTGGAAAGTCTATGGGCTGAACCTGAGTACTTTGCCTTCGTTTTATTTAAAGTGCCGAGTCTGGATCTGGTCCATAGATATAATCATGACCATGGGAGGTATTCACTGAAACCACGTTTAGAGAAAATGGACCAGATCCTGAACTAAGTACGCTAGCGTATTTACCCTAGCCGATGACGTAAGATCGCTCATTAGTATTTACTGCGCAGATGTTATGCCAAGTAATGATGAACGTACGTACCATCGGCGTAACTATGAATGAAGGGGCGGGGCATCAATACGACAATCGTAATTACGCTTTGGAGGCGGAGGAAGGCATTTAAATTGGACAAGGCCGTCACGTACGTAAATCCATTATGTACGTCAGTACTTACATTACTTACACTATTGGGCAGCGTAAAACGGCCAAAGTATGTACGAGCGAGAGGAGTGCCTAGTAATCACACTAGCGTAAACACGCTACACCAACTAACGTAACTAGCCCGTAGGTCTGGATCTACCCCTATGTGAGGAAATGACTTCACTAAAAGTGTAGTGGATAAGTGAATATGCAGTATTACCATCAGTAGCGGTACAGCCTAAAACAGTAAAACATATAAATATAAACAAGTTTGGAATAAAATAGGTCACACACTATATAATGGGCCTTTCTTTCAATATATCACTATTTAATTAAATATATATGTACTGGCCCTATATGCAAAAAGGAATCAATGAACCAAACACTGGAAGATTCAAACACACCGTAAATAACTTTATTGTCATTAACACATGCATCAAGTGTCATTGGCTCTGTGTTGTTAAAACAAATACATTAACCTCTTTAAATTATATAATAACAAGCAGCATTTCAATGTGGTCCTATGGACAATACAGCAATAAAGCTTATACCGATACTTTACGTGTCCTGGGCAAGTGTGCGCATACACAAGTCCACCACACAGAGCACTTACAGTTAACAGCTGTGTACAGTTAGATATAAATACAGGCAGCAACATATATACCAAGATTACAGGCTGAAAGAGCCACCAGTCAATACAATAACCTCTTCACTGGTGGAGGAGTTAACTCCCACTTTGGCTTTATCCAATTGCTGTTTTGAGGTAACTCCCTTTCAGGAATAGTAAACCTGTTGCAGAGCTTCATCTACTGTTATCCTGTGTCAGCTAGCAGCTTAAGGGGCATGCTGGGAAATGTGGTTTAAGAACTGAAGAGTTCAGGGTCATCCTTCTGCATTCACATGTTTATGATTTTAAATGTTGCCAATTATTGTGAAACTGAACATGCTTACAAATATTTGAACTACTTGGTAATTCCCTAATTTCAGATCACTCCCAAAAATGCAGATTCTTTGCAAACTTTTTTCTTGCTGTAAAAAATATATATATACCTGCATATTTGAAGCATCATATTTAAACACATTAATGGTTCAGAACCATCATTAGGGGAAATCAAGCAGTAGGATGTCAGGGATATTGGGCTGGACCCAGACTTAAGTAAGTAAGTAATTATTTACTCCTGGGCTAAACCATGTTGATTGCAGGGAAGTCATATTTCATTTGTTGCAAACAGTATTAGAGATGAGAGGTGATGTTTGCTATCCCAAGTCTAAATAACATTGTGATAGTAACATTGGTCAGTATCTGTGTGCAGTAAGCAATTCAAAGATATATCCCTGCATGCAAAGAATACAATTAACTTGACTTCCCCTGCAATCAACATGGTTTAACCCAGAAGTAAATCATTTCAAGCACTTACTTAAGTCTGGATCCAGCCCATCGTCCCTATCGTGTGTTGTATTAACTTCATAGCTGTACCTTAATGCAACGGTCAATACACCAAGGATGTCTATATTAATCCACTATTGCACTTATCCACCAAACTTGGCCTGGGATGCAAACAACCATGGCAAACGCAACCCATCTCTACTTTATACTCTAGTATAAAACTTGTAAATTATATTCCAATATTCTTTGCCATGGCATTAAAATTCCAGACTAGTCTCTATGCTTTCAAAATATTATTTTCACAAAATACATATATTATATATTTGTATTGTGCACTTTAGTGCCAAAATTACGATAAATGCACATTTTGTCACCTAAAACTGCAAATGTGTTGTGCAATATAATGTAAGAGAGAATAAGTTGCCAACTTTTAATAGCTTCCTTCCAGGAAATCCCAGAGGGAAGCCACAGATGCATGCATGGGGTGGGGCATAAGGATGCAATTTATGCAAATCGTGTCATTAGGCCACGCCCCTTTACTATTAATGACCCTTTTTTGCTTTAGTAGGGATGGGGCAGGGCTTGATGATACAAATTGCATCATCAAATCACTCCCTGTCCCAAGCAACACTAGGATACTAGTGTTGCCTGGTAGGGGGGCAGGACTTGAGGCCGTGGTTTCCATGGGCCTGATCCAGAACTACGCCGATGCGCTGTGCTTACTAAAGCACAGCGTATCAGCGCCCTCTGTCCCCCACACTCCCCCTGTGCGGGCATATTTCCCATTGCCGACGTAAGCAATGGGTAATACGCCCGCCCACTTTCAGTAACCTTAACAAAGGGACGCTAGGGGGACGCCCCCTCCAGCGTCCCTACGCTGTTCCTACGGACGCCCGATCGTTAATCGGGCGTTGTAGCGTACTACCGCTAAGCCCTCCCTCCCTCATTATATTACCTCCCCCGCCCACTTTCAGTAACCTTAACGTAGGGACGCTAGGGGGACGCCCCCTCCAGCGTCCCTACGCTGTTCCTACGGACGCCCGATCGTTAATCGGGCGTTGTCGTAGCTACGCCGGGCAACATCTGCCCGGCCCATGCTCTGATCGGCTTTTCAGCCGATCTTACGCTTATGCCCGCCGTCCTAGCGACGGCAAGCGTAAGTCTGGATCAGGCCCCATGAAACCATGGGCCTCAAGTCCCTTGCGGGAGATTTGCAGGCTCTCCTGGGATACTAGGTGAACTGCTTGAATTTCGGGAGTCGGCAACCCTGGGTAAAATAAATTCTCTGGATAAAGGAGTCAAAAGACATGCAAGGGCTGATCCAGTCAGGAGCAAAAAACCCCCAAAATTTGCGAGGGGTGCAAATGAATCTATTTCTATGCATGCAGACAAATCGTGACTACTTTTGGATGTAGCAGATTGTAGAACGCTTATTTTAAAGCTGCCATTGTAATTGTGAAAGCACGTTTTACATTTGCCTTTCTCTGCAGTGCATCATGGTTTTCACAGGCTGCAAATTTACCCTTTTTTGCATTTGCTCCTAACTCTGCACCAGCCCCACAGTGTTTAAGCCTATAGATAGGCCTGTTCCAAGTTCACTACAGAAGCTTTACAGAGACCATAACAAAGTGCTGATGTAATTAATTCACAGTCATTCATTAATATACAGTTCATGACATTTACAGTCCAGCCACAAGATGGGGCTATTTTGTATTAAACACTTCCTCATAATTCGTCTATGGGCATGAGAACAATGATGATACTGGTGCTGAAGCATCTCAGTTAAAGTAGAATCATTTGAAGCAACCCATGGCATTTTTACTGTGATAAGTGGTAAGACTGGGACAAACTTCCACAAATGCTGAATACTAAAGTATTCATTCAGAGATTCTTTCTACAAATAATGTGGGACTTAATATGGCTAGACTAGAATATACTAAAAAGTCAATTTACAATGATTTGCCATAATTTAACGGGATCTATCCAATGGTCTGCAAATCGGAGCAAATCTTGTTCATGCATGTGCATAGAGCACCACTGCTCCAGCTTCTATGGTGCCTGACTGCTGCAGCCTGAACAGTAAGAAGATGCATTACCACTAACCTCCATTGATTTCTTTATGTAAAATATAGTATATACGTTTTATTTTACAAATAAAAATAATTGGTAATTAATGGAAATGTATTTCCAGCTTGGACACTACTTTCAAGTCTCTAGTCTTCAGTACTACCCACAGCCAGTAAATCTTCTGTCTGCACTGTCCTCCAGCATGTGCAGGAGCTGGAGGGCAGTAAAAGGTGCAGCCAGAAGACTTCGGAGGGTGAATGTTCTCTATTCTAGTGACAGCCTGAGATGGTAGTTTCTAATGTAAACACTGATAGCATTGCAATTTACCAACAATGTAAATAGAATTTCCCTTCTCCTCCCAATAACAGAAAAGGAGAGAACTCTGCTGTATCTCATGTGTTTTCAGGGGTATAATTCGCCACTTCAATGATCTGTAATTTGACAAATCATTTAATGACTTCCATCAGATGTCTTCCAGCGAGAAAGCATTGTTCCCGCAACTGATGTCTATGAAGAGTTTAACAGCGACAGGTAAGCCCCATCCCACGGCCTAACCATAACAGTGCCTGTCTCGCAGCCTAACATTAACCCTCCCCTCTCTGCAATCTAACCATAACCATCCCCTTCTCGCAACTTAATCTTAACCCTCCCCTCTCTGTAGCCTAACCCTAACCATCCCTGTCCCACAGCCTAACCTTTACCCTCCCCTCTCCTCAGCCTAGCCCTAACTAGAATGGGTACCTTGTAGAAATAGGAACATTGCGCCCATTCTGATATTCATATACCGTATTTCCCCATGTATAACACGCTCCCTTGTATAAGACTCACCCCATTTTTGGAGCCTGAATGAAAAAAAAAATGTTTTAATGTAATTTTTAAATACCTTACTTAATAAAAAATTGGGTGCATCTTATACAAGGGATCAGGGGATGCAACACTAAACACTAAAGAATACCGTATTTCCCCATGTATAAGACGCACCTTTTTTAGACAAAAAAAATGGGTCTAAAAATCAGGTGCGTCTTATACAGGGGATGTAACACTAAACTTACCTTTGCTGTCCCTCCGGTGGTCCCTCTGGCAGTGTTAGACTCTCTCCTGTAAACCATTGTGAATTGTATGCAATTGTTTCATTTATTCAATTTAATGAAACTGTAGCGCGCACCGTGAGGCAGACAGTCTGAGTCACAGCTGTGGAGGAGAGAGTCTAACACGGCCAGAGGGACCACCGGAGGGACAGCAAAGGTAAGTTCAGTGTTGCATCCCCTGTATAAGACGCACCTGATTTTTAGACCCATTTTTTTTGTCTAAAAAAGGTGCGTCTTATACATGGGGAAATACAGTATTCTTTATTAAAACGCTATCTGCTCTGATACAACCAAGATTAAGCCGTTGGCTGTATCAGTGTCAAAAATAGGATTGGCGCAGCGGAAACTACATCCTGTTTCCCGGAATTATAAATATGGGGTAACTTCAATCCTTTACTAAAAGGGCACAAACAACTGTTTTCGTGATCTTTTGGATAAGAATATGGCTAATGTAAATAGACCCCATAGTAGGGAAATATAAGATAAAATATAGTGCAGGGAGGAGCTACCTCATACTATCTGAATGACCCACATAGAGCTCTTTAATATTCAAAAGGCTTGTATAGTTGTGCAGTTGTGCTCAGTTAAACCTCTCCCAAAATCAGGGATATCTCTGGCCAACTATCTCTGGGGAAAGTTGAATAGGGCTTCAAAAAACATTAAATCTTTGTTTACTTACCAACTCAAAGCTAATTGCTTCCTGCAGAGATCAGACAATGGAGGTGACATCACCCATTCAGTGTCCTA
>WWET01004583.1:94576-107313 GCA_011038615.1 Limnodynastes dumerilii | reverse complement strand
ATCCTGTGAATTGAATAGGTGATGTCAGCTCCATTTTCTGATCTCTGCATGAATCCAGCACCTGCTAAAAGGTAAATAAACAAAGATTTAATGATTTACTATTGGACTGCAATTTTTCCCAATATGTTGCAAAATGAGCAGAATGAGAATGAAAAGCTGTATCTGAGCCCCACTGTATGCTACCCTTAAGCACAGAATATGGACAATACAATGAATGAAGAGGGGGTCGACAGGCATGGAGCAAGGAAAATGATCCTTGTAGCATGCATGAACTAGGGGCCACAAGTGAAAGTGCAGAGGGCTGGCTGTTGCCTGTCATTGTTGCAATGCATTACATTCATATATGCCAATTTCTGGATCACCTGGATCGTCTTTAAGACCGCGTATACGCAATCTACGTTGCAAGAAGTAACGTAGATTACATTAGAAAATGCGCATGCGCAGTAGCACTTTTCTGAAAACTCTCTGAGCTCTGCATACGGCCCAATGTATACACCTAGGAGGAGCAATATTGTTATATGTCCAGATCTATAACAGACAGATTGGGAAACATATTTCAGCAACTGTAAATCAAAGCAGTTGTCAACCCCTGAAACTTAAACCCAATGTACATAGAAAGTAATTAAAACAAGATCCATCAACCCAAAAAATGTTTGAGAAATATTAACGTTCTGAATATATGGAAAGGGAATTCAATGTGAATGAGGAATATAAAAATAACTAGCACAGCGCTTGCTATTTAAAGTTTCTCCCTATGATTCGTCAACAAGATGCAAAAGGAGAATCAGACAAAAGCTTTGATGCTGCAGCTCAAATATCGTTTCCTAGGAGACTAGATGAAATTAACTGTTTAAGGGAGAGGAGTTAGCCCCTACAGAGGCTAAAGAAGGTGGTATGAAAAAAGAAAGAAATTAGCCAGAATTGTAATTAAATATTAATAATAGAGTCTGCACTTACACTGGATACATGGTTTGCTTACAATAGAAAAGACAAACAGTGTATGCAGTGGTTCGTGTTCTTGAAATGAGCAATTATATGGTATATGGTTGTATGCATTACAAATACTTCTGTATCTACAGTGGATCCAGACTTCTGTTTTGCAATCGCTAGGATTAAAAATCATCTGCTTTTTGGTGAGGTGCGTGTGACACATTTCCAGGATGGATCTGCATTCTCTGAATCCGCCCTGGAGCATTTCTGACGGATGGGAAGTGGAAAGCAAATTCCACAGCCGTAGCTAGAAATTTTACAACCATGGGCAAAAAAGAGAAATGGCGCCTCCAACCGTGAATTAATAACCAGTTTAACCCTAAAAATGAACCTACTGGTACCCCCACTTTGACTTGCACCCTGGGTGACTGCCCATATTACACACCTCTAGTTATGGCCCTAGCGAATCCGCTAAGTGGGAGGGGGAAGTATGTATAAAGTACAGTGAGGACAACTTAAGACACAGAAGTCTGGATGGAAGTCCAAGAGCAGTAGCATCAGAAATCTGGATCCAGTCCTTTCTGCTTTAATTGTTAATACGTTATACTCCATTCACTTACAGTCACTACTAAATTTGCACTTAGAAATTTCCCCTTTGAGCACTGAGAAAGTCACTATTAGTAGTTGTATAGACATTAAAAAAAACACTTAAAGGTCTGGCTTTAATGCGAGGATGATCTAAGACATGGGCTGCATAAGAGGCACTATGGACAATAAATAAGCAAAAAGAAGACTAATAAAAATTGGTAACATTTAGAGAAGTAGATTTCAGCTCCTGATTGGTCCTGCCAGACAAACGCTCCTCAGCTCATTTTCTTATGTGGTAAACAAAATTAATTTACAAGATGACCTTTTGCTAACAGAAAATATTTCATATCAGAACTGTGTTAGCATTCATGAGTTACCGAAGGCTGCATACGATGCATATGATGGCCTGGATTCACACATAAGAAATCCAGCTGACTTCCGTACACATACACAGTGCCATTATCTTTACAGTGGAGCGCAGCCAACCGATGCTGTGCTCTGTGCGGATATCAGTAGAAGATGCACATGTGAAAGGGGGGCATAAGCATTTAAATTGTACAGTAAGTACTTGGCTAAGCCCTTACATACAATTCAGGATTTCCATGTGGAATACTTAGGTAGGGTCCTGCTGGTGGATCCACTATGCACACGTAGGAGAGAAGAGGGGAGTACCCTGTCCTCCTACATGGGGTTTGTGGATCACAAATTCCGTACGATGGCTTCTGCTATCAGTATAAATCACTAAGGACCGGATTCACACCTAAAAAGCTCCGGCTGCTGAAGTGCATAATTCTGCGAATGTAAATACTGCGGATGTGCAGTAGTACATTTACGCAATCTTTGTACCATTAAGGAATGTAGAATGCCTCCGGGCGGTCTTTAAAGTTTAGGAAGAAAGAGGCATGCTAGTTAGAAGTGGGGGGGATTTAGATTAATTTCGATCCAATGTGAGCTTAGATTTGGTGGCATTAAAGGTAGGGAAAAAACTAAAGCTCTAAATGGCAGAATTTCAGTGATTGGGTATTGGAACAAGAGTCAAAAAGAAATAGTTGTACTTTATACTGTACTCATTTCTTTTTGTCATGGACCCTCCATATAAATAACAATGAGCTGGATGCAGACCTTGTTAAGTGCATGAACTTAGTTACTCCTGGGCTAAACCATGTTGATTGCAGGGTAGTCAAACAGTATTAGTGTTGAGAGGTGATGTTTCCTATCCCAAGTCTACATAACAGTGTGATAGTAAAGCTGGTCAGTATCTATGCGCAGTAAACAATTTAAAGATATATCCCTGCATGCAAAGAATACAATTAACCTGGCTTCCCCTAAAATCAACATGGTTTAGCCCAGGAGTAACTAATTTCAAGCACTTAAGTCTGGATCCAGCCCAATGTCTGTACCCAAGTCAAATGCTACATTTATGGCACATATGATTTTAGTATGTATAACATTTCTCTGTCGCTCAACTCAATTCTCCAGAGTTTGTTAATAAGACACTTATATATAAACAACTGGAAAGGTGCAGCTGATTTTACCCCTAGTAGGACTGTAATATCTATGTTTGTGTATAATAAAAATGTATTACTATGGCTCACAGGTAGGACAACAATTTTCTTGACCATATTCATATAGCAGATGATAAATTTAACCAGATAGACAAGAGAGATCTCCAGCAATATGAGTAGAATCAAACATAAACAGGCAGAGCTACGTGAAACTGGCAGCTGCTCCAGAGCGTTATAGTAAGTTGTGAGTTATGAGTATGCAGAGGTCTAGTAAGAATCAGCACTGACAATACAGGGAGGAATAAGCCCAGTACATGGATCATCCATTCTCTAATCAGACCACTCATTCTCTTCCAGTTCTGAGTCATCATCTGATTCGCTGTATTCCACAGCGATCCTGCGCGACAAGATTGTGGCCACATCGTTCCCAACTGGCTCTTTCTTTGCTTCCTGTTCTCTCTGTTCTTGAACTTTCCGAAGCTGGATACCTGAATAGCAAACATATGTATCAATTGTTCAGTATGTTAATAGCGGAATAATATGTTGTACCCATTGCCTAGACAGTAGATAAAACTAAATACTATATTATAACATTTATAGGCAAAACCAATTCTCAGGTAAAGGCAGTCCACAAATGACAATTTCTTGAGAGGCATTACTGGATTGTAGTGTATACATATTGATTTCTGTAAACACAGATTTAGGGCTAGATTTACTAAACTGCAGAAAAGAAAAGTAGAGATCAGATTCTAGATCTAACTTTCATATTATATACTACAGAATGTCATCTAGATTCTGATTGGTTGCTATGGGTAACATCTACACTTTTCCATAGTTTAGTAAATTTAGTCTTCAAAATGACTGACATTCCAATTCAGAGAACACGGGCCAGATTTAATAAGCTGCGGGTTTGGAAAAATAGATATGTTGCCCATAGCGACCAATCAGATTCTAGCTGAGATTCTCTAGTGTGTAATAGGAAAGTAAGAGCTAGAATTTGATTGGTCGCTATGGGCAACATCTCCACTTTTCCAAACCCGCAGCTTAGTAAATCTGGCCCCATGTGTACATTTTAAGATGAAAATACAGGTGGGTATACATTTGAGAAGACTTATCATCACAGTGAGCCACATTCACACCTAAAATGTAGTAAATCTTGCCATTAAGCTGCCTAACGCCGTCCAGGGTGCCTTATCAGTGTGGAAAACCTCATTGCAGGCTTTTGCCATGCGGAAGACAAAGTCCGCCATGTTGGACAGTTCTCCATAAGGAATGATCAGAATTCCGTTGTGTAACATCTGAGGCATGCATGCGGCTTAAATAAGAGCCCTTGCGGTTTAAGCTGTGAATCCAGCCCATAGAGAGAGAGAATGAGACATCTATATAACCACACACATGCACACACACAGACAAAAATAAAATGTACCACTGCACCATCTGTCATCAGTGTACCTGTCATGATAAGATGAAATGTGTTTTTATAGAAAGTAATAGTATGGGTATATGAAGTGACTTTTTATTACTCTGGCCTGATATCCTGTCACAAATGTGTTTATTTCTAGCCAGAAGAAAATGTGTGTGTATAATGAAACTGATGATAAAGGATTTATGGGTGTGCAGCTGGTCTTCAACAGCAGACCCCAATTCCTCATGTGACGCTGATGAGCTCAGACCTCCTGCAGAATACACAATTCTGAAAAGACCCTTTTGGAGGAAGGGTAATGGAGGTGGTGGTGGGGGTCTAGTGAGGGTGAATATGCCTTTAAAATGCCTAGTATGATTATATAGTGTTGTTGATTTCTTGGGATCTCAATCTGACTATTAAGGGAATGCATCAAGCCTCTTGCCAGTCCCAGGACATAAAGTATCATTTGCATAAGTGAACTCTCTACTTTTTAACCCTTTTTTGCTTTTCGAATAATCCACTTGCAATATCTTGTATGTCATTTTGTTACCATTTTTGTACTATAAGCATTGTGATGTCTTTTCATATTAAATATCAATTCATAAGTTCAAGTCTTTGTGTTCTTATGAATCCACATGTCAGATCAGCTTGGTTCTTCAACGAAACATAGTTATAACAGAAGGCATCATTTTGAGTTTATGGGCCAGATTTACTAAGCTGCGGGTTTGGAAAAGTGGAGATGTTGCCTATAGCAACCAATCAGATTCTAGCTCTCACTTTCTTTTTACATAATAGAGATTGTCAGCTAAAATCTGATTGGTTGCTATGGGCAACATCTCCAAACCCGCAGCTTAGTAAATCTGGCCCTATGACTCTAATAAAAGTACATTGTGTTAGATTAGGTTAAAGGAGGAACGGAAAGGCCTCCAGGAATGGTGTGCATGCCGTCCAAATAAACCTTGGTAATGAGTAATATGTGAGGTAAACAGGTAGGAATTAGTTATTGTAGAACAAACCAGGTGGTTGTTTTTCATTAACTCTTAAATACACATAAATACACATAAATACACATAAACACATAAATACACATAAACACATAAATAATGCATTTTCAACTAAGGTCAGGTTTGCAACAGTGTCTATTCCATTTTTTTCAGCTATCAATAGACTGTATGACAGAAAGAATTAATTAATACCCACATGCTCAGGGCCCGATTCAATTAGGGTAAAATCGTTCGCCGGCGTATTTTTAACACTATTTTTAGCAAAATTAAGGCCGATATTTTTTTTTTTAATAAAATTATTTTTTTGCGTTAAACCTATTCAATTATTTTTTAGCGTTAAAAATATGGCGGTTTTTTAACGATATCGTTAATTAAAAATTCGCCCATATGAGAGGTGCAGATTTTTAACGCTGTCCTGTCTTGTGCCCCGACAGGGCATGCTGATGCTTGAAGAACTACAATCATCAGCATGCCCATGGATGCCGCATGCCCTGCCAGCCAGGGGCCGCTGCGTAGGTGCCTTGGTAAAAAAAAAACTTTTTTTGAACGTCGCAAATCACTTTCTGCTAGCAGGAAATGCCCAGCGCTAATGACAGGTTATTGGCCAATAACCTGTCATTAGTGTCGGGCATTTCCTGATAGCAGGAAGTGATTTGCGACGTTCAAAAAAGTTTTTTCTTTTTCCCGTTAAATTTCTTCTTCGCTGCCTGCACTTTTTGCGCAGCGATAAAAAAACAATTGAATTTAATAATTTTTAACACTAAATTGCCGGTGAAGGCGTCATATTTTTTCCGATGCACTATTTTTGAAAATACCGCCGACAATTGAATCTCTCAGACTCTAACTATCTACATACAATTAAATTCTTGTATAAAATACAATAAATATAAAGCATTTTAAGAAAGAATTATAACATTTAAGCTAAAGTGAAGACTTTACTTACCTCTGCGGATTGCAGCTAGGAGATCACTCCTGGCGTCGCTCATAGGGATGAGTGGAATCTGAGGTTTCCTTGGTTCCACAGTGACAGTTGGAGGAGAAGCTGAGTGACCAGGTGATGCTGTGAAAGTTGGAGGTCCTGGTGGAGGTGGTGGTGGAGCTACAGGTGGGCCTAAAGGCCCAGATTGAGGTGGAGCAGAATACGGGCAGGGAGGTGCTGGTGGAGGTGCAGGGATATATGATGACATAGAGGCAGCTGCATTGGGTGCTGCAGGATTGGGAACTGAAATTGGGCTGTCAAAGGCTGTTTGTGCAGAGGGAATAACTGGAGGTGGAGGTGGGGGAGCAGGAGGCACAAAATATTCATTCATCGGTACCTGTTGACCACTATGAAAGAAAAAGGGAAACATAACCTTGGAATTTGCAATATTTCAATGCAGTACTTCCTTCCAATCAAATTTATAGGAAAAAAATCATTGAAATTATTATAAAAATTTAACTTTTTACTAATTTTAATCTTAAAATTCTACCTTGCCAATTATCTCTACATATTTATAATTTTGCACTTAAATATTTCTTTGTGTTTATAGAAAACTATTGAGTCACAAATGATTACCAGGTTTTTGCATATTGGACTTGCCATGTACAATGTATCAAATATGTCATTTGATTCAATAAAAATGATTTTAAAAAATAATAATTTTATGTATGAAAACGCACAGAGATCTGGATCAGGCCCATAATGATTTAACACAAAAAATTATTAACAACGGCTCACAGCAAATTCATTATAATACAAATAAATGGATGTACTGTATAGCAATTCATGGATTATGGAAACTGATTGGTTTTTAACAGTTTTAGGTGAATTATGGTAACCCTCTTCATATTAAGTCCTATGACCAGTAAAGCTCTGTGACTCCATTTATATTGGAATATGGCTTTTTGCCCCATGATAAACTGGCCCCTTAAATAGATTTTGTGAACTCTCCAAGGTGCTGAAGACTATTTTTCTAAGCAACTTTATCAACACAAATTTATTTGTTGAACAAAATATGTGTGTGCACTGTATGAAAAGCGTCCACTATATTGGAGGATAGCCATCTCAGACTCTTTTCACTATTTATTTATTTATTTATTTTTGTAAGGCTCAAAAGACATTTTCATGTTTTTCTTAAAGTTCTGCCACCAAGATACTCATTAAAATGTTTACATATAATGCTCTCTTTTCTTTTAGGTAATTCATTTGAATGTACAGGTTTACAGTTGGGAAATGGTAGCCAAAGCATTTTTTCCTTTGCTTGTAAATATGGGCCGTATTCAGAGATCCGTTTTCGAGGGTAGTTCCATGCGTATTTTTAGGATCGGATCAGCTGCGCAGGCGTAGTAACTTTAGTTACGCTATTTACGTTGACTATACACACGTAAGTGCCTAACGGACGTACATGTAAATCGCATTTGGGGACATACGCACGGAAATCAGACGGAAGTAAAAATTTACATAAAAGTGGGTAGGGGAGGCATTTAAATGAACCTATGGAGGCGTGGTTAACAAGAATCACACGGACGGAGCACATATATGCATGTAAGTCCACACAGAAAGAACATAGTGGACTAGGGACCCGTAAGACCCAGACCACATGTCCGGGAGAGGGGAGTGTCGGGGTTGTTGGTGGGTGTTTCCTTGCTCTGACCTTGCGTATATTTGCGATCATAAAAAAAACGGATCTTTGAATACGGCCCTATATGATGCCCTTATGGATCATTGGTCTTATAACTATATTCTTTATATGATTGCAAAATTAAGACCACAAAAGGACCCCCTAAAGAGAAAATAGTATACTAATTAGTATCTTTCACATTTAGAAGGGTGACATCATGGTCCTGTGTCTCTTGCTGGATATTTAACCATTAGTAAACATGTGTACTACTGTTCTTATTGACAAGATATGTTACAGTGTATAAAAGTCAATATTGTACTTGAAATCATTGCACATGTCTCTGGGGGGATATAAGACCTGGTCATTTCTAAATATGGTTGGAACACAGTTTTATACATAAATCATTTATGATTAGTTCCCTGGTCACAGACACCACTGATTTCACATACTGCAATCGTGTTTTCAGTAAGGAGATAGTTAATAGAAGCAAGTTTTGCCAGTTGCTTCTTCAAACATTATCAGATGTGTCACTTACCCATAATCCTTCAGAACCTGAGGCCGCGGGCCATTGAGAATGGCCTCTGGTGGCTGTGGTACATGAGCTGATTGGGCTCTGTTCAGACTGTTCTGTCGGCTACCCGGAGCAGATGAGCGGTAGCCATGCTCTTGCGCTTGACTGGCCATTAGGATGATCTCTTTGTTCTCTGCGGTCAAGTGAGGGACAGCAGCCAGGATCTGCTGAGTAGGATGATTGGGGCTGGCAGGATATGAGTGATCAAGATCTGAAGCATATGACCTGCAATAAATAGAAATAAAGAAGGATCACACAGAGCTAGTGATGTTCTCATAGCCCACCCAGGATGAAAGGGGTTAAATCAAGATGGCAATTTCTATCAAGGAAAGTAATCTCTATGGAAACTTTTATTTACTATCATTAAGAAACTCCTGCCATCCTGACTACTTTAAATACAATTATACAATGTTTCACGTATAAAAGCAATTTATCAAAATGCATAAAATAATTATAATTGAAATATATTGTATATGATCACAGAAACGAAACCAATAAATAATCAACACAATACACCAAACATTCCTTGTAATAATATTCTGTAATCTATTCCCCATCTTAAAGTGATTAATGCTGTCATATTGTGCATGGAACCTGCCTATTATCAGGGGACAGTGATCCCTCGGATGAAGTCACATGATATGGAGATGGTGAGAACCTGTTATCTGGCCTGAATTCCTTATCATATGCCATCATATTCCATTCTAGTCTTCGGTTCCGAGCTTTCCGAACTTTCTTCACCTCCCGGGTGGAATCTTCCACCTGTCTCTGTTCCTGAAAACATACATAAACAGAGTTCAGCGTTTATACTGTATATTGTAAATTCCTTCAAATTGAAAAAAATCATTAGGAGGAAAGATTTTCTGAATTTTGATTAAAATATAACAATTGTTCCAAAACCATCTTGTACATAGCAACTTGTATATAGGAATTTAAACCAGTCTAATGCCAACACAGCAACATGTTTGTGTAACTGTGCACCATTTGACTAAGTAAAAAAGCATTTTCAGGTAACATAGCGTGTGTTAGCAACAAAGTTTAAACAAAGGCCCGTATTCAGACCACGGGACATATTGTATATACGTCCGGTGTTTACCAAAATTGGGTACTGCGCATGCGTAGTAATTTTTTTATGTAATCTACGTATCTTTTTGTTACATAGATTGCATAGATGCGGTCTGAAAGACTGCATCTACTCAATCTACGTAACGTGTAAACTGAGCTACACTTGCTACGTGTTTTGTGTATGGATTGCTCTAAAATTCCCAAATGTTGGATATGTTACTTTTTTCACATTTGAGTCTGGATCAGTCCAATAGTGTTTTAAGATAGATGACTATAGATCAAATTGTAAGCATCTATAGATCAAAAAGAGGCATCTATTGTCCATGGTCTGGATCCAGGATTAGTACTGTTAGGCAACACATACAAGGCGCTTGGGTAAGTCAGCCTAAACTTAAACTTAAAATCACACTGCACTTTATGAAGGGAAATGATTGTGTCTGACACATACTGTAGCTGAATCCCCACAGTCACAGTAGGGTCTGGTGAACGTGATTGGTGAGTGAAACGGGGACAGCTGGCAGCGATTTATAGTGCCTTATGCTTCACAGTGTTTCCTTAATTAGTGGGTATAGACTTTTGCCCATTGGTGGCGCTCATAACCTCCAGACAGTTGCCCGTCCCTTTAGCCGCCACTGGATGTTACGTAGCTGATCTCCTGGAGTAAGGAAAACCATCCTCTCCGCGTGGCTTAAGTCCGCAAGGTTGGCCATTAAAATTTTACAGTATGGACTGGGTTTGTAACTTCCGAACTGATTCGCGTTATGTGCATAGGCCTATCCGCATGAAGACTTAAGGTAGCCTTATGGCCACTGAACCTGACCAAAGTCTGCACATGAGAAGTTAGTGATGTGGGCGTGTTCTTCTCTCTTACGTGTAGGAGTACTTGGATTTTTCGATCCAGCCTGAGTTCTAATGTACTTGCACTTATGTGATAGCTTGGAAAAGAGCACATTGGGGCTCACCCTTCAGAATGGAAGCGTGTGCAGCTCGAGTGGCGTTCAGGTTGTTTCTGAGCATGCACAGTGCTAAATCACCTTCACATACAATCCGCGTCCTGGCATTAGTTCACCTCTGGAACGGCCCTTATTTAGCTTATATTGGAGACTAAGGGCCAGATTTACTAAGCTGCGGGTTTGGAAAAGTGGAGCTGTTGCCCATAGCAACCAATCAGATGCTAGCTGACATTCTCTAGTATGTAATAGGAAAGTGAGAGCTAAAATCTGATTGGTTGCTATAGGCAACATCTCTACTTTTCCAAAGCGCATCTTAGTATATCTGGCCCTAAGAGACTTTTGTAATCTGCACAAACATGACATGAACCCCCATACCATTCTAATGACACCTGATTACTGGCGATATTCCCCTTATTATAGAACACCCATGGTTTCATGAGATTACAGTCACTATACAGAACAGACAATGGCTGCTGGCTGAAACGACACACAGCTCCCCACCCCCATTTGCACAGAGAAGAAGCTGCAGCAAACACTGTTCCTTCTGTGACTAAATAAAAATTACAATACCATTGCGTGACATTTCTGGGTGACAAGTATTAACCTGTCACAACATATATACATCAGTGAAAGGCACACTAACTACAGTTCCCGTCATACTGTGTGTGGTGATATTACATTATTATTCTATCCTAAGCTGTCAATGTTACTTTACTATCAAAGCCATGAATACAATGGGGCTGCCATCTACATCATTATAACATACTATGGGTTTAATTTAGCTAGGGGCAAATCCAAATGGTTATAGCATACTTTGACATTTTGACCTGGATCAACTATGTGATACATAAGGAGATATTGCAATGAGATTGCTGCATGTGTGTCCATGCATGGGGTAAAAATGACTTTTCTTTTCTTTTCCAGACAACTGTCAGGTTTTGCATTTAGCGCACCCAGCTGGCACTTTTATTTTCATACTATCATTTAGAGATGAGGAAGAACCAGCGATGCCTGTAGTATTTGCAGATACTGCCTTATCTGCCCATTGCTGGAAGAAGCTGCAAAGCTCATTCCCTGGAGAGGCCACCATAGCAGTTTCTTTTCTTTTCTTCCATACATAAATATTGGGTTGCAATATGGAGGAGGATTATTTTTTTTAATAAGATATAAGGGAGAAATGCAATTAAAAGACAAAGACGTGGTGAAAGACAGGTCCTCTACTCTCCAAACAAGTTTACCAATTTCTTTAACCTTCTTCTTAAGCTTTATTTACCCTGTACGCAACCACTTTGTATTCCATATTGCCATCTATTACATGATTAACACAAACCCGCACACACTGATCAACACACAAACCCGCACGCACTCTTTCTATTCTAAAA
This sequence comes from Limnodynastes dumerilii, assembly GCA_011038615.1. Lineage (NCBI taxonomy): Eukaryota > Metazoa > Chordata > Amphibia > Anura > Limnodynastidae > Limnodynastes > Limnodynastes dumerilii. Next base: position 95,310 of record WWET01004583.1, on the reverse strand, counting down.
TTCCCCTCAGCTCTGCTAATAACATTGCTGTGTGACTGGATCATACAGAGCACTGAGCACCTTTACCATACAAGCTGGCTGGCTCCATTATATAGCACTCATGCTTATGCAGAAATCCCCAATGACCTATAGGGATGTATCCAGAGCTACAGCCGCACAGGGAATTACGGCAGGCTCGGCCGTAATTTCCCTGTTTTGAAGGTTGTGCGCATGTGTACAACCTTCATACAGCAGCGTAAGGACCGGTGGCCGTAACTATAGTTACAGTCGGCGGCTGTTACGGAAAGGCCTGTTAGCTGATCGTAATCGTTAGGGTAGGAATCTGGACGCTACGATGGCGGCCGTACAGACCTCGGGCGGCCGTACAGATCTCTGGCGGTCGTAAGGCGCCCGTAGATCTGGATCAGGCCCATAGGGCCTGATCCAGACCTACGCCCGCCATCGCTAGGACGGCGGGCGTAAGATCGGCTTAATAGCCGATCTGCGCATGCGCCAGGCAGATGTTGGCTGGCGTCGCTACGGCAACGCCCGATCGTGGATCGGGCGTCCGTAGCGGCGCCGTAGGCACGCTGGAGGGGACGTCCTCCAGCGACCCTACGCTCACGTTAGTGCTGGTGGGCGGGGGGAGGTAGGTAAATGAGGGTGGGGGGCGTGCTAAGCGGCCATACGCTCCTGTGCGAGCGTATGGCCCCTTCCTTACGCCGGCTGAAGTTAGGGTAGCCTTCAGCCGGCGT
>WWET01004583.1:65466-80703 GCA_011038615.1 Limnodynastes dumerilii | reverse complement strand
CTTTCATGATAGTACACCCTTTCTGTAAATGTTTTATTATTGTTTATTTATAAGACGCCACAAGGTGTCTGCAGAGCTGTACAAAATAAATCAAAATACAGTACAGACATACAGGGCAGGGATGGACAGCATAGTACATAATAAAATACATTCTAAATAGAAAATGATCACAAAAATACAATAAAGTGAAGGAAGCACAGAACGCAAGGCAAAATGCGAGGTTTCAAGCTTGGTAGATCAGGTAGGAGGGAATAGAGCGCAGTGAGAGGTTGAGAGGGAGCCATCAGGTGGGGATGGGGTTAAAGGGTAGCAGATGGGGACAAGAGGGTACAAAGTGAGGGGGGAGTGGTGGAGGAGGGAACTACACTAGGATGGAGGGCACTGCTCACGTGAGCTAACACACTGAGGGGGAGGGATGAACTAACAGAAGACAGAAGTGGACTGCTGGTGTGAATGGAGGAGAGGGGGAAGGAGGGAAAAAAGGGATAGATGTAGGATGCAGTGAGGATGTTAAGTGGAAGAGGGGTAGGCTAGCCTGAACAAGTGCGTTTTGAGGGAACACTTGAACACCTGCAATGTGGGGGAGAGTCTGACTGAAGAAGGGAGGTCATTCCAGTGCAGAGGTGCAGCATGGGAGAAGTCCTGGATACGGGCGTGAGATGTGGTGATCAGTAAAGAGGTCAGACAGCGCTGGTTAGCAGAACGGAGAGGGTGTGCATGTTGATGAGGGAAGAGAGGTAGGGAGCAGTGGATGAGGAGATAACCTTAAAGGTGAGGGTAAGTTTAAAGAGAGTTCTGAAGCGAACAGGAAGCCAGTGGAGGGTTTGACATAAAGGAGAGGACGAGGTAGAGCAGCGTGAGAGGAAGATGAGCCTGGAAGCAGCATTGACTATAGATTGAAGAGGGGCAGGACGGGTGAGTGGGAGACCTACGAGGAAGAGGTTACATTAGTCAAGGCATGATATGACTAGAGAGTGGATGAGGGTTTTAGTAACTTCATTGGTGAGGAAGGGACGGATGTGTGCAATGTTGCGTAGGTGGAAACTACAAGAATGAGAGAGGGCACAGATGTGGCCTATTCAATGGCCTATTCCATCCCTGTAATACCCCTTTGCAGCTGTGTCTTGCATCCTATTATTCTGAATAGGGAATGAGCTGTAAGGAAATGTAAATTCAAATACACTATGCTACTAAATGTATGTGTCACTCTGGATAAGGTCCTTTATCACAAGTATCTCTCTTTGTTGTTTTTGTCCATCTCAGTGGACGAATTGGAGATTTACAAGGGGAGCTATGGACATTTAGAAAAGGAAACATAGAAATAGTAATTAATTGCATGTGGGTTTATAGCTTTTCAATGAAGTCAGTGGGAGAAGTGATGGTTTGGCATAGTCCCCATAGCGAACGGCCCTATTTCGATAGGGTTGTTCGCTCCCAGCCATTTCCGAACTGGCTGGGATATCGATTGCTTATGCCTCGACGAAAGGTAAGTAAGCTTCACCCAACCCACTCCCTAACCCTAAGTCCCCCCCCCCCGCAGCCTAACCCTAGGCCCCCCCACAGCCTAACCCTAAGACCCTCCTCCCCCGCAGCCTAACCCTAAGTCCCGGGCGGCGGCGGCGGCGGCGCGGCGGAAAGTAAATTCTAAAAATCTAAATGGATCCCTCATTCGAAATAGGGACAGCCAAAAAGCAACTTTCGGCTGTCCCTAATTCGCAATGTGCTCTCTCGCAGCGGGGACTCGAAACGTTTGGCATATCACCATATATGCCCCCACTTGAATCTCTGCTCTAAATTATATGATTTTGTGGGCATATTTTATAATCTTACTTTCATTCAAACATAGTCAGGAATAGCAGATTTAATGTATTATAGATGGTATTTTATTTAAACTTGTAGCCAACTTGCTTGACCTGCTGGGGTATATTTCTCAGTACGGCTGATGTCCAGCTCAAGAAATGGGTGTAAAGTTATTTTACTTTTATCATTTTTATAAGCTAAACTTTCAGAACCTATCCAAGTCCAAGTTCACATGAGCCCCTAAGTGTTCAGCATGAGATCTTCATTCTGACTTACTTCTCTTAGGGAATTCATAGCTTGGTCATACCCAGAATGAAAGGTCAACATATTCGTACAAAAGATAGAACTTGGCTTATTTCCTCATTTTTACTCCTATAGTTGATGGCATAACCCCTGATCGGCCGCTCCAAGTACCAGGAACATGTATTAACATTGCAGTCAAGTAGAAGCACTCAAGTATGGACTTGCTTATCTAACATTTGCTACTTAATAGCTTCTAAAACATAATCTCTAGAAAATCTGTTCCAAAAAGCACATTCCACAAAATAAACCCTACTTACAAAGAACAGATGAATGTGTGAATGTGGTGAATCAAATTAATTTCCGTGTCACTACTGCTACCTAATTAAATCCTGACTGAAATTCATTACTATGTAAAAAGTTGATCTAGATTTCATAAACTCCAACAGATTTTTTCATTAGCTATATTATTGTATAACATTCGCGGTTTTTATTCTGGATACAAATTATGTAACAGCAATAATTCGAATAAAGCCTAAGATTGCAAAAGCACAGCTTTATTGTTGGCTGTATTTAAAATAGCAATCCTATTATAGGAAAAATTCAATTCAAGAACCCAGAACATTGCTGTTTCAAATGGTGTCAAAACCACAAGTAACACAAGATTTTTCCATCTCTACCTTTATGACTTGGGGTTTGATCCCGAGCTACGGCCGTCGTCGCTAGTACGGCGGCCGTAGCCCTAATGCGCATGCACTATGGAAACGCTCGATCGTCCATAGTAGTGCCGTAGGGACGCACGTTAGTGCTGGTGGGCGGGGGGAGGTAAGTAAATGAGGGTGGGTGGGCGCGCTAAGCGGCCATACGCTCCTGTGCGAGCATATGGCCCCTTCCTTACACCGGCTGAAGTTAGGGTAGCCTTCAGCTGGCGTAAGGAAGGGGCTTGGGCCGTATGCAGAGCTCTGCCTACAGCCCATTGTCACCATTCTAGGAGTTAAGAGTATGCTGTCACCCTCTAACTTTCTATTGCGTGCTCCCACTGACAAGCAAACAGATAAACTCATCCTCCACATTTGTTGTGCTGCTAAACTTCAAATTGCTCGTAATTGGAAAAATCCTGTTCCCTCTTCACACCATAAATTGATCAGTCGTATCTGGTATGTTTCAAACATGGAATATATCACCAGTCTTCAAAATAACACAGTCCTTAAATTTCACACGGTCTGGGAACCCCCATGCATGGATCTTTTTGAACTTATCTGAATCTTCTTAGAAGTCCAAACTTTCTTGGACTCCTGGGCTAACCCTCTCTCTTACTTACTCTTACTTGTACCTATCTCTTTCCTTCATCTCTTTCTTTGATATTCAATCTCTAATTAGCCTCTTATAGATAGGATCTTATTATAAGCCTGATATACTTATTTTAGTTTAATAATTAGAGGCAGTAGAACCTCCCACAGATAGTACAGATAGTACAAAATATAAACCCCCTGGTCTCTTGCATACACAAGTATGCATGATCCAGACCTAAATGCAAATCACTCTATGGGGTATATTTACTAAAGATGATTTTGGCCAAATTGCCTCAACTCACATGAGTTTGGAAGCGATTTGGCAATCACTGTGTTCACTATAGAAAAAGTCTGTGACTTTCTTGCCGGGAAATCATTGAAAACAAACTGGCAAGCTGTGTTGGGCGCTTTCAATGAAAACACCTCACACAGAACCTGAAAAACACATGTCAATCTATTTGATGTGTTTTTCTGTGTGTAAAATCCAAGTGCAGCATGCTTAAAAAGCCTTAACCATGCTGTGCCGATAGAACTACAAGGCTAAGCTTAACTTAACCTTGTAATAATATCAGCGTCAGCATGGTAAGGCTTCTAACCATGCTGCGCTGTGTGTAGTGTGTGTAAAAAAAAAAAAATACAGAAAGCACCAAACATACATAAACACATTACATTAAGTTTGCATGTAAAAAATAAAGTTTCCCTAAGTAATTATGTTCCCTAATGTGTGCACTTACCTCCGGTGGTCTCCTATTCTAAGTGTTTGGATGCAGTGGGTGTTGTTTAAATAGAATAAAAATTTTGGGCACTCACTGTTTGATGTCATCAGTCTTGGGAAGTCTTGTTGGATGTGCAGAATCTTCTTCTGTTGATTGCAGTCTGTGTTACGCTTGACTGGAGTCACTGGTCCGGTTCTCTGGGCTCTTCTCCACTTGCCAAGATGGGGACACCTCCTCTTCTTCTGCAATGCTGCTCCTAATGACCATTTGGTCGCTAGGAGGCAGTGTTTTATATAAGAGATGACGTCAGTTACAGTGGTGCTCTAGTGTTTTTGACGTCATCTCTTATATAAAACACTGCCCCCTAGCGACCAAATGGTCATTAGGAGCAGCATCGCAGAAGAAGAGGAGCGTGTCCCTGCGTAGCAAGGGGAGAAGAGCCCAGAGAACCGGACCAGTGACTCCAATCAAGCGTAACACAGACTGCAATCAACAGAAGAAGATTCTGCACATCCAACAAGACTTCCCAAGACTGATGACATCAAACAGTGAGTGCCCAAAATTTTTATTCTATTTAAACAACACCCACTGCATCCAAACACTTAGAATAGGAGACCACCGGAGGTAAGTGCACACATTAGGGAACATAATTAGTTAGGGAAACTTTATTTTTTACATGCAAACTTAATGTAATGTGTTTATGTATGTTTGGTGCTTACTGTATTTTTTTTTTTTTACACACACTACACACAGCGCAGCATGGTTAGCAGCTTTCAGCCATGCAGCACTTAGTTTTTTTTTTTAAATCACGTGAGTTGCTGCGATTTCTTAAAGGGCTAATCGCGGTGGTTTTCTATTGAAAATCACTGCGATTTAGCCCTTTACAAATCGCAGCAACTCGCATGATTTCATTTAAATCGCGTTCAAATCGATTCTTAATAAATCCCGCGATTTGGATAAAAAAAATTGCGGCAATATTGCCCCGATGTTGTGCGATTTAAAAAATCGCCTTTAATGAATGAGGCCCTCAGTGTTTGCATTGCATTGAATATATATTTCAACATGGAAATTACCTATTTAACCCATGGTTCAAGACTAGACGTGAATCTATATCTGCACACTTGAAAACAGCAGCTGGGGCAAAGTTCCATTCAAAGAGGGGATCTGGAGCAGTAGAGAGTTCTGGAATCTTATGCAATGTTATAAGGTGGCTGCAGTTATGCCTTAAAGCTATGATAGCAAATATAAATGATTGAGGGTCAATTTGGTCAGTGCTATTTCTTTGCATTTTCTGATTTTAAAAAGTTAAAAGTATAAATTTTCAGGGTCATATTTATTTATTAACAGTTTTTATATAGCGCCAGCAGATTATGTAGCGCCTTAAATCTCCCATCCGGATCAGTGGTATCAATAACCGCTGATCCACACGATATTGTTAAACCCAACCCCTATTGTAAAATTAACATGCCCCCCCAACCCTCTCCCCATACACACACCTTGCGGAGTTTAGGCTGGCGGAGGGGATGGACAGCCCTGTTGGACGGATCTCCAAGTTCCGTAGTCCTGAAGTTCCGTTACGGAGCATCAGGAAAGTAAGTCTGAATCTAGCCCATAGTTTCTGATTTTCATCTTTTAAAGTTGGAGCAGCCCCTCTGTCCCCTAGATTCTGCACATCAGCACACAATTTCCATGGATGCATAGAACAGAAGAAGAATATAGAATACTGCAGAGGTACTTTCCCAGGCGCTGGTACAGTCCAGTACTATGAATTAATATAGGATCGCCATCATTAAATGCCAATACTTTCAGTAGACAAAAGACTATTGAACACACTCAGCTGCCTTCCTCATCCCCATAAAATTCAACTATTTCTCCACCACTAAAATAATGTTTGGCTTGTTTTAGATTATTAGAAAATGGCCAATGAGGAAAGTCCTGTATGTCTGAGAATGGAAATGCAACAGAAATACCCTCCATTAGTAATCAGGGTAAGAGGCATCTCAGTTACTGTACCTTGCTATTTCTCACTACAATAAATGTGTCATGGGATTCAAGTGTATACGTCTTAACACGGTGTAAAATATTTACTGAAAGAAGAGTGCTCATTAAATATTAAATGCCTGATCTGCAGTAAAGGTTGTCTGAGAAGAAAACACAAAACATGGACACGTGAATTTCACAGTTACCAACACTGCATTATTTACAGGCACACCCCTCTACAGAGAAGGTGTGTATACAGTATACACTCTGTAGCATTGCATTTGTATAATATACTCATTAGGTTGATTTGATGCAGTAAGTAAAATGTAGGTCACGTCGGGTATCTTGTTTTTTCTTCTTTTTCTTAAATTACGAACTGACTTCTTCCTCTGAGATATTACTGTGATACCATTAGTTTCTTCTTACCAATGGCTGCCATGGTAACCTAAGAAACTCAATGACTCTGGTAATTTTCGTTACTGCTTTAGCCCTGCAATTTGAGCTATGTGGAAAAAAAAAGATATATACATATTAAGTAACTACTGGCACTCAGCCCCAAATAACTCAAAACAGCAGCTAAATGTCTCCAAAGCAACGTCCAATGGGCCCGATTCAATTGACCATGAAGACAGGAATACATGCGGAGTGCGCCTATTCCCGTCTATTACGGTAAGTAAAATTCGTGGATTTTAATACGCACCTCTGTGAGTTGCGTATAAAAATCTACGATGCTAATTCATGAAATAAGCACTGAGACCAGGCATCACGGTGGATTACCTCGGACCCAATGTATCTAAGGTGTAGTGGAATCTAGAACTATAAGATGGTAGCTGCATGCATCTTATGGTGCACCGATTAGACCATCTTTATGTTTTTTACTGAACTAAGCAAGTGGATATATACAAAAGAACATTAATAAGTGACAAAAAACGAGTGCTTATATGCAAATAAATATCAGATTTTAGCAGCTTCAAAATTCCAACCTATTTTTCCATATTCAGATGTCTTCAAGGCAATAGGATATATGTCAATGGGGATTTTGTTGCTTTTTATATTTGCCAGGTAGTTGCCAATTTGTGTACAAGCACTGACCAAGAGGAAAAGCCTATTGCACATGTGCATGATGTTACGTCGGCAAATAAAAAAGCAGACTATGGGGTTAAACCAGAGTTGAACGTAGACCTTTTTTTTAGGTAGCAGTGTAGATCTGAGCAATACCATATTGAACTGCAAGGGGGAAGCACATTTAAACTGTGAAAGCAGAATCAAAATTGAGAGGTGAAATTTTCTAGCTCAACTCTTTTACAAATGAAACATAAAGCTACGCACTATGGGCCTGATCCAGACCTACTCCGATGCGCTGTGCTTAGTAAAGCACTGGGTATCGGCATGTACTCCCCCCGACACTCCCCCCTGTCCCAGCGTATTTACCCTTGCTTACCCTAACTTCAGCTGGCGTAAACGAGGGTAAATACACTGGGAAATGAGCATTTTTACTAAAATCCCTCCCTCATTAAACTACCTCACCCCGCCTACCTACACTAACATTTGCGAAGTAACGGCGAGGGATGCCCCCTCAGCCATTACTATGCTAATACTACGGACGCCCAATCCTAGATCGGCCGTTCTTACGCTGCCGCCCACCGTAAATACGGCAGGCGGCGTAGATCTGGATTAGCCCCTATCTGAGTTCTATGTGCAAAAGTCAAATATTTTCCCTGCATGCAAAAGAATTTAACTCAATTAGCACCCCTTGAATTGCAAATCATATTTGCACTTATTTTTCCCTTATTTCCAAAATCTGGATCAGCCCCTATATCTATAGATGAAGTATTGGATTTATCAGGGTTGCAAACTTTCCATTTTTTCCCTCTGGGAGATGTCAGAGATAAGAGATAAATGTCGGCATGGGGGATGGGTTTGATGACGTGATTTGTGCAAATCACACTTTAAAGCCCTGTCAGATGTAAATTCTGCTGCCATAAGGAGCCTTAAGTCACACTTGCGTATCTTTGGCCCGTCTGACCACTGATCCGCTCATAATGCTTCACTCTGCTCACCTTAGCGTGCAGAGGGGAAGCACTGCCCATTTGTAGTTAAATTCCATTGTATGGAACTAAGGACCATGGGCCTGATCCAGCGCTACGAAAATTCGCAACGACGGGCGAATGCGAACGTACGCTCGTCGTATCAAACTACACGCCCCTAGCACTCCCATAGTAAAGTCCCTGCTTACGGCGGCTATACCCTACACTGCGTACGACCGTCGGCCGTACGAAAATTCGCAAAGAATACGCTGAGAAAATACGCTTAGCACGCCCATACTGTACAATTTAAATGGCTATCCCCGCCTCCCTGTAGTAAAACGGGCGCCCAGCCGACCATCGTAAAAAAAATACGCTCGGCGAGCGAAAAATACGCTAACGATACGCCCGCTATTCGCTCATGACGCGCGGGCGACCGGAACCTGTCATACTGGGCATGCGCATTGCGAATTTTTTGACGAAAATTCTCTTACGATGAGCGTACGCTCGCTTGCGAGCGTTGCTCTGGATCAGGCCCCATATCCAGACTTAAGAGTTAGTTAGATGTGGCCGGATCCGCACCTAACTCACTCATCCAGCCCCACAATCCACCCCCAGTTTTAGGAGCCTAATGGCACTTTAAAGTGCCATAGTCTACCTTAAGTAACTGTGCGTATATATTTCTTTCTTAAGAAGCTAAGAAAATACACACGGAGAATGGTCACTGCGCTCTATCCGCCTCTTTTACATACCTGACCCCTACCCACTTCTTCCTATAAACTCCCTGAGGCTGCCCTTGCACTCCTCATTGTACTTAACCAACTAAGTGGTACACAGATTGCGTAAATGACCTACTACACATGTAGAAGGCTCATTCTTAAACAACCAAGTGTCAATCCAGTCCTAAGTTCTTGAGAAAACTACGTTGTAACTTAGTAAAAGTAACGTAACATCTGGAGGGCGCATGCATGCTCCCGTCCAAACGGCCCACTTATAAACTTTATCGTTATGATGAGTGGATCCGGTCCTCTATGCAGTGCTGTAAGGTAGAAATGCTAAGCATTTTACATGGGAACAGTTCGGGAATCTTAAGCTTTGGGTGAGCAAACGTAACTCTATATAAGTGAAGGGAGTGGTCTCCCCTCACTCATATGCTTCTTAGAATACTCAGGTCTGGATCTGACCCCATATCATGAGAGTTTGTCTGAATATCAGGCAGTTCGAGTGGTTATTATTTTAGACAGCGCTAGGCTGCTCTCCATGCTATTCTTATCCCCTTCATATGTGTGTGCTTCACCGCTGACTACAAAGTGCGAGGACAGAGCTGAAGCAAAACTTCCTGCCCTGCCGCAGACAGGTAAATGACGATCCTATTTTTCCAACCCCAACTCTTATGCTAATCCTCACCCTACCCATCCCCTTCCATTACCCTAACCCTTCCTTCCCCAAAGCCTAACCCTAAAGCTCCCCTTCTACAATCCATCCTCTCACTGCAGCTTAACCCTAATTCTCCCCTTCTCCCAACCTTACCCCCCCGCAGCCTAATCCTAAATCTCCTCTTCTCCCAGCCATCCCCTTACCGCAGCTTATTCCTAAATCTCCTCTTCTCCCATGCATCCCCTCCCCGTAACCTGAGACTACCCTAATTACACTACATCCCCTCCCCTGCACTAACCCTGCACCAGGGCCGGTGCTAGGGTGTTCGGCGCCCCCCTGCAAACTTTAATTTTGCACCCTTGTGTTTAACAATTTGAAATCGACACCAGTGACCATCCTAGATTATAGTAAGCGTCATCAACACAACACAATTGTAACCACAATAAAACAATGCAAATCATAGTCACCACTACATAATAGTGTCCTAGTCTCCACTATATATATATAAATAAAAATATGTGTGTATATATATCCCATCCTGTCTCTCCAGCACCCAGTTTCTCCATCATGTGTATCCAGCACCCAGCAACCGCCATCATGTGTATTTAGCACCCAATATCCCCATCATGTGTATCCAGCACCCGGTATCTGCCATCATGTGTATTCAGCACCCAGTATCTGCCATCATGTGTATCCAGCACCCAGTATCCCCATCATGTATATCCAGCACCCAGTATCCCCATCATGTCTCTCCAGCTCCCAGTATCCCCCATCATGTGTATCCAGCACCCCCCATCATGTGTAACCTGCACCCCCCATCATGTGTATCCTGCACCCCCCATCATGTGTAGCCAGAACCCCCCATCAGGTGTATCCTGCCCCCAGTTTGCCCCCTTTAAAAAAAAAAAAAAAACATCACCATGCCAGGAAAAAAAATGCACTTACTTATATTGCGGCGCCGGCGCTCTCCTTCCATCCTGGCTCCTCTCTGCTGGCTTTTTTTTCCTGCCGGCAGGACCAGCGGTAGCGGGAGATCGTGGCTGGAGGGAAGCGCCTCTCTGGCATGACGCCCTCCCGCCACGCTTACCCCGCTTGAAAATGCAATTTTCGCAGCAGCAAACAGAACTCCCTTTATATATATGGGTAAGGATGGGTGCACTATTGTTAAGTGCAAGCAGTGTAAATTAAGGCATTCCCTCATCACTGTCCCTGAACTACCAAGATGGCTGCTCTAAGCTGGCTGCTCACTATCATCAACCACTGATTAGTACTCAAGCACCTTACTCACAGCCCAATTTGGTAACTGCCAACAGTGAGTATGGAAAAATAATAATGGGCCGGATCCAGACCTAAGGGTGCCTTATGGGCGCCCGAGGTCATTACAGCCGGCATCGTAGCAGGGAGTGTACGCCCTGTGCACTCCCCACTAAAAGTAGTGAAATCTGGACACTTAACCTTAAGTCGTACCTAAACATTTACGACTTGGTCTGCGACCTTTCAGTCGCAGACCTTGTCGTAATGCTGCTTCCCCAGAGCCCTAATTTAAATGCCTATCTCCGCCTATATAGTAACAGCCGGCGTACAAAATGTATGTTACGTACGCCGGACACTACTGCGCATGCGAACAACCTTCTTGACAAGGGAATTATTATGCAATCGCCATGTGTAATTCCCCTGTAGGACGTAGCCCAGGATCTGGGCCAATCTCAGCAATATTTGCATAATACAAATGACAAATGATCTATTTTTAGTTCCACAAATGTATAATAAATATGAAAATCATTATGTATTTATAATAAACGATGAATGAGAATTATATTACCTCCACTGGATATAAAAACCTAATTTATAAATAAATCAATAAATGTAAGATGGTGCAATATGGTGGACACTTCCTGCACAGCTGTGTTCTGAATCCTAACAGATGCTCATGATAAAGATACAGACTGACTTGTGTTATGCATGTGTGTAATCTCTGCACAGCAATCACCAGCTCACATCTATCTTATTTATCCATTATGTTTATGGATTGAACTAAAAATAAAAATGTATATTTTGTCAGAAATAGGCCTTCTCCTACTGTTCAAGATTCCAAAGATAGCTAGTATCTACTTTGTTGCTATGGGCAACACTTCCAGTTTTCCTTTTTAGAAGTTTTATTAAATCCTCTATAATGATCTGCCAATCAACATCCTAGGAGATATAACAAATAAAACACCAAACTGCAGTATCTAAGCTGATTAACAGATATACAAAGACAGAACAGCAACCACAAACCACTGCTAGGGCAATCCTATTAAAATCAGCGTAGAGCATTGGGGAGATGGTCCCAATAATTGGGCAGTGTGGACCAGATTCTCAGATAAATCTGCAAGGGGTGCACCAGATGTTATGCAGTGGATCTTCATGAGGACGGAACTCAGTTCCGTTTTCACTGAGACCTTCCGAAAGGGGCCTAGTATGCCTTCCGCGTGACAAATCCTGCGCCGGAGGTGGGGTTTACCATGCTAATAAGGCAAATGGAGTGGCATAAAGAAAGCATGCATCTGAATATGGTCTTGTATGCTTACTCTTCTATGTTCACCGTGTTATGACGGTCACTGGTGATATCAGTGTGTGTGTAGCCAGCTTTACTCTTATCAACCATAAGCAAGGCATCTACAAGCAAAACACAAATATCACACAGCTGCTTTTCTCACTGGTCCAACAGACCCACAAAAATTCAGTATCACAATACAGAATATTTATGCGTGAAATAAAACAGAGCTTAGCATTTAGCTGACAGATTTAAAGGCAGAAATAGGATTTAGTTACATAATAAATGATTAATACAATAAAACATTAAGACATATTTAGCAGTGGCAATTCCCATATTTTCTGTGCCTTAGTAAATGATCCCATCCAGAAGCATCATATTATCCAGTGGCCCAATTACTATGACAATAGGTAACAAGTTTACTGTTTCTACTTGCTAGACACTGGCTTTTTAGCAAATCATTTTGAAGCAGAGCAATAAACCTAATTTATTCAGTAACACAAAATGTACAATGCATAAGAACAGGACACCAGGAAACAAAAGATAAAAATGTCTCCACGGTTAGCAATGAAAGTTTAAGGGTTCGGAAGCTGCTCTGATATTCAGCACACTGCTTCTTAGCAAGAAGTATTATATGTAAGGAGATTACTTATATAGAGAATAACGCACATTTTATTTCTCCCCTTTAGAAGATCTCAGAGGGGAGGTCTAGTGGGCCGGCATACACATTTGCTCAAATCAGAACCACGTACAACCCCCTACAGCGATTGCCTGCCTTCAGAAAGATGCAGCTGCCGGTCGTCAGCTGAATGGTGGCTGTATCGTTTTTGAAATATGCTTTTATTGCAATTTTTTTTATTATGGCACCAGTTTACCAAAGTGCCAGTTTCCAATAGCGACGAGAGGGCTGTGGCAGCCTGCGGGGACAGACACGGGGACATTGCTGCAGGTCCATACAAGGTTAGGGTTATGCTCTGGGCGATGGAGGGTTAAGGTTACGGTTAGGGTTAGGCTTCCTCAGATAGAGGGTTATGGTTATGGTTAAGGTACTGAAGATACCGGGTTAAGGTTTGGTTAATAGAAGGGAAAGGTTAGGGTTAGGCTGTGGGAGCTGGAGGGTTAAAGTTAGGGTAATTGAAGAGCAGGGTTAGGGTGAAGATCATGGTAAGGCTTGGGATTAGGGAAAAATTTTACCTGTCGGCAGGACACCATTCAGATCTTCGACCCGTTGCTTGATCCAGGCATTCTTATTTTGCAGCAGTCGCAAAGTGACTGCTGCCGCTGCACCCTTGTTGCAAAAAATGTGTCTAAAATAGACCCATTGTACCACCATCCACACCCCCCTCAGAGGGGCGCTCAGAGGGAAGACTGGAGTGGATTATGTAGTCAATTCACGTTAGCTGCTTATTCCTACAAATGAGCTTAATCCAAATATGTACAATTTATGGTAAAGTATTTGCATCAGCCACAAAGTCCAGGAACCTGCTGATGCTCAACAATATACAGTCATTGTGATAGCATTAAACCTCTGAGAAGACTTCACTTAATGTATGGAAATGTTACATTGTACTGAGCGCCCATAAAATATATATTTTTTATTTAAGTTCATTTTAAACAAATGTAGTTTGTGTTGATCATTTTTGTACTTTCTCAGTATCAATTATGCGCTCACATCATGCATATCCAACATTTCCATTTTACAACGAACAACTTGCAATTGCATTTAAAACACTGGGAAAGAGAATGTGGGCCAGATCCTAAGCTAAGTACACTAGCGTATTTACAGTAACCGATGACGTAAAATCGCCCATTTTTATTTACTGCGTATGCGCACTTCACATGTTACGCCACATAACTCCTAATATATGTACCATCACTGTAAATACGAATGAAGGGGCTGGGGCATCAATACGTCACCCGTAATTATGCTTTGGAGGCATTTAAATTGGACAGTATAAGCTTGGTGTGGCCATCATGTACATAAATCCATTACGTACGTCATTACTTATACTAGGAAAAGTTTATGTCCTTTTTTATGTCCCAGTCTGGATCAGGCCTATAACATTTTTTGTATTTCTGTGCTACAGTCAAAATATTTTCTGTGAATGCGAAAAAAAAAAAAAAAGCTGAAATTTATTTGCTGACAGAGATTGGAATCCTAAATAAATAGCACCATAAAGAACAGTCAGAAAATCACTAATGCCTGTAAGGTTTGTTAGGCAACTGTTTTGTAAATCTGATTTTAACCACTCAATAGACCCTTAAAAACATTCAGCAATGCAGTGAGACCTAGCAAAGACCATAAATCAGAAGTATTCCAAAATACACAATGGTATTCTGGTGTCAACAATACAAAGCAGAACTCTGACAGGTAAAATTGCATGCCACCAATGGTATATAACTAGAAATATAATTAGGATGACTATATGTGGAGTTAATGATTAGTGCCACAGATAATAAAATGGATAGCAATTAAATGTGCAGTATGATGGATGAGCAGAGTTTATTCTCTGCAAAGATCGGTTTTACAGAACTACCAGTACTTATAATATATGGCCCATCTCATAGACTTTGTCAGCTATAAGCAGGAGCTTTATACTAGGGAAGGCTCACTTGAAAATGATGTCTTAAAAAATGTATTATCTCCACCATTGTAAAAAACAAAAATAGAAAAAACTGAATATATATATTAGCAGAATTAGTGATACATAAAAGATAAAGCGCTGCTGTGTCATTATGGTTGTGTAACTATGGAAAGTGTCTTTGATTTTCGTTATCACTGGTTGGTGTCCCTTGGCCTATTGCTCATAACCACAGGACAAATCTTCTGCTCCTGGTTATATCATGTCGCAGAGCATGTATATAGGTACACAGAACATAATTGTGGAGGACATCACTGTGCAAAGGAGGCTAAGCCCCAATGAGCTGACCAAGAAGCACAGGATTCACAGCCTCCAGACACCAGCCCTGAAGGGGTCACATCCCCATTGTATGTCAGTATAGCAACTGAACCTGTGGCTGCAATTAATCGGCGATGCAAGGAGCTCAGGGTCTGTCTCTCTCCTTCTGTCTTCCACTTGTTGCATTGGAAGCTGCAGGGGGAGGGTCTTGATACCCTGAGCTCCCTGCATCCATTAGATGACCTCCTCAGTCTTATGGGCACAGGGGTAACTGGGAGATCTGATGTAGATCTCCCAGTAAGTCTGCATGTGACAGACAGGATAGCCACGAGGAACAGCCTGCAAAAAAGTGACGTTTTGTGTGCATTTTAT
>WWET01004583.1:41080-65431 GCA_011038615.1 Limnodynastes dumerilii | reverse complement strand
GGTCAAGGAGGGCCCAGGTTCATGTGGGGAGGGGCAAGCATTTATTTTGACTACAGGCCATTTTAAATGAGTTACGCCACTGGACAGAAATGTCATAATTCTGGCACATTAAATGGGAACGTATCTGGCAACGTACGGTTGTGCTTATTTAAAACTCTCTCAAACTCACGAAATCTCTGCCATACATGGCGGGAACACCTGCTGAGGAAAGCTGAACAGGGCTGCAGAAATCATTAAACCTTTGTTTACTTACCAATTAACAGCTAACAGCTTTCTGCAGAGATCAGACAATGGAGCTGACGTCACCCATTCAGTGTCTTACAGAATGATCTTATGTCTCATCCTGCGAATTGAATGGGTGATGTCAGCTCCATTGTCTGATCTCTGCATGAAACCAGCACCTGCTAAAAGGTAAATAAACAAAGTTTTAAGATTTACTAATGGTCTGCAATCTAACATGTTGCAAAATGAGCATCATAGAATGAAAAGCTGTCTCTGAGCCCTACTGTAGCTACATTGTGCTTGGTTGTCTGTACACAACCTGCATACTTAAACAAATAAATCCAGACAGCGCTAAATAATAATAGCAAAGGTGAATATATAAAACACAATATTTATTGATACAATATTATTGACCACTGACAATATAGAAATAATACTTTATATATTATAGATGGAAGCAATCACAATCAAAAAAATAACATTAGGATCCTTGTGCTATTGTACTCTTCAATAGATTGCAAAAGTTCTGGCGTATGAAAAAGGAAACAGTCCTATTTTGATGAAATCGGCAAGATGTTACTAATGATGATGTTACTAATGGTCACCATTCACATACCATGTGGAATCTGGTTACAGTCACGAATTCCAATAGTTTCCACCTTGCACGGCAAAAGGCATAGATGTAACAGCCAAAAATATTGAGGGGGTGCCAGTTAAGTGCCTTCAACATGTTCCACCGGCACCAAAATATGACTTCCACTATTAGAGGGAATGTCATTCACCGGTCCTAGGGTTCAGTCAGTGATCACCATAGGTAATTTAAAGAAGGCTGAATGGCCATGAGACGAGTGTCCACCGCACCAAACGTCCTCTAATGTACATGTGTGCTGATGTAATCCAGGTCCCGATGTTTACACTAGTTGTAGGCTGTTAGAAAGCTCAAATCAGGATTCCGGTGGCGTAGCAGGTGGTAACCTTGATATATTAAGCCGTAAATATGATCAACACTTCAGACCAAATGTGATCCGCTGTCATTTGTTGACCTGAAGGTAAATTCATGATTCGGATTTCACAAGTGTATGAGGAGTCCACAGTTTGGATAGAAAGTATTAAAGTGTAGCACATAGTCAGTGTGTCAAGCAATTAGCACCTTGACACGTTTCATCAAGCTAACTTGTTTCATCAGAAGGTATTGTGAGAATGACATTAAACCTTGTATTTCTACCCCACCATAATTGCTACATAGCATTCAGCTGTGTCAACCAGACAATAAAATCAAATCAAAACTAAATACATCTTTCACCTTAGTATAAATAAATGAGAAAATAACAGTATCACATGTAAATAAAAAATAGAATAGAGATAGAATTAAAAAAAAAAATCTATATCACAGAGACATTAAGGAATAAATTATACATAACATACAGGAACCCTTTAACTAAAATCATTTCATTAAAGCCTTCAAAAGACAAGGAGGCTAGTTGATGAATCCAAAATGGTTCCCGGACACAAAGGCGTTTGTATTGATCGCCAGTTCTGGCTGTTGGAGCTAGAAATTCAGTTCCCATGACTTTCAATGAGGATATGTCAACTTTATGTATTTTTTCAAAATGTATAGCCATATTATGATTCAACGCTTGTGCTCCAAGAAGCGGCAACATAAGGCTCTAGTAGTCCTCCCAATATATTGGAGGCCACATCTACACTTCATTAACTAAATGACACACTGTGTTGAGCAATTTATAAAATGTTTTACTGGGTAAGACACAGTCGTAGTACAAGAAGTCAAATTCAAAACCCTGTGTTCTATAAATCTACAAGTTAAACAATGAGTTTTCCCTCATCTCTGGTTTCCCACTAAAGATGGTAAAAAAAGTGGGTATATGCTTAGAGCAAATGTGGGTTTAGGACGTTTTGAAGAAACTCTTCAGATTCCTCGCCATAGGTTTGGATGGCAAACTACTTTTTACTATTGGATCCAAAAAGTAGGTTTCCTGCAGAAAGATTGTAACTAGATACAAAAACTGTTTTTTTTCTCTTTTGTATCCATGGAAACATTTTTATTTTTCATTTTATTCGTTTTGGAGGTCAAAAGAGATTTTGGTCCAAAGCTAGGACAGATCTTAATGCCTGATCTAACAAGGGAACAGGTTATGATTTATTATTAAATAAACCAATCAGTTTCTCGCTTGATGCAAAAAGAGATCCGTTGAGGAACAGTTCCATCAAATTCGCCGTAACTGTCCCTTGGGTATATTTGATACCCACTTTCTATGATGATTACTAGTGTAATCCAAGAAATTATTAGTATTAACAGGTTTGACATACGTACTAGTCATGGGTTTGTTATTCTGGATAGAGACTTGTGTCAAATGAGGTTTTAAGTAATGACAGTTAGAATCTTGTAATATATAAAGTCTAGATATAACATTCACAGGCAGGCTGGAAAAAATGTTCCTGCTCCTCAGACCCTGTTGACATTTTAATTGCTATAATAGGCAGCAAAATGACTAGGCACATCCCTGACATTAACCACCCAGTAAAGACGACAGATCCTATAAACCTACTTCAACTCCAATCACATCAGTACTTCTTCTTGTAACCTCTCAGGGGTCTAATTACTAAAATATGTTACTTACCTTAGCCAGGCTTCTCCGTACTCCGAGCCTGGAAACTCTGCTCACAATGTTTACTAATTGTTGTTCTCGCAATGAAACGAAGGATGAATATAACCCAGGCACATGTGCAGTGACTGTCTTTTGGGACTTTGAATATTTCTAAGCCCTGACAGCAAAATACACTGCCCACAGTGTGTTACATCGTCCACATCAGGTAAGTTTGGACTTTCCTTTTTGTTTTTTGCCCACTGGAATACCCAATAATGTTTTTTGTTAATATGAACAGGGAACACCATTGGTGACTGAAGTGGGCAAAATATTTTGTGTGTTTGTGTGTGTGATTATTGCTGTTTTGACTTATTAAAAAAAAAGTTTAATAGTTTTTATAATTTTCTTTTATTTGCATGCATATGAGTTTAGGGAGACCGTTGAAATTCTTATAATTACGCCATCTTTGGATGGTGTTATTTTAACTCTCAGAGCAGAGGGAGAAACTCCTCTCTGACAGTTGGTAAATATACTGAAGTGCAGGGCCGCATTGTGATGAAATTTGCCGGCAGGGTGTTGTGAAGTAAGCATAGATCACCATGGAAACAAAATTTTTCCATGGCGATAAATGCTTCGTACATAGTAATCACTTTATTTTTATGCCTTAATGACCGTTTTCACATTATGGGCATTATCGCATGAAAATGAAGTGATCAGTGCTGAAAATAGAGCCAAAAATGAGTTGGGAGAAATTGTTTGAAAGTAAGGACAAAACAGTTGCAAGCGTACAGCTCGGCTAAACCGTTGTGCAATGTAAGGGGTGCGGATTAATTTGAATTCTTTTGCATGCAAGGAAAATACTTTACTTACACCCCTTTCACATCACAACCAAATACCCGGGATTTTCGCCAAAAACCCGGGTATTTGGTTGTGATGTGAAAGGTGCACTTCTGGTGGACCCGTGTCAAAAGACCCGGGAATTCAACCCGGGTGAAAAGAAGGGTTATTCCCGGGTCCGACACGGGTAGGGGTACAGTGTGAAAGGTGTTACCCGGGTTTTTCAAACAAGTGTTGCCAGAGCAACGGTAAACAAATTACGCACCGCGATGACGACAGGGCAGACCTGGGTCTCTGAATTTCCTGGGTCTGCCCTGCAGTGGGAAACGAGGTCTGTGACCCTGGTATCCTCTGCTGCCCCGGCAATATCCCGGGTCTGTGAACCCGGGATATTGTCGGGGTGGTGATGTGAAAGGGGTATAAGATGAAAAAGAGAGCTCCTTATGCTTTTTAACACAGAGGTGATATGTGTTTTAATATGTTTTATGGTTATTTAAATGTTGTGCACAACAACTGTTCAGTTTAATAAATATTGTATTTTATTTATCCAAGATCTCTCTTTTCCATCTAAGACAGCTCTAGCACACTGATATATTTTTCTCTATGTAAGAGATAAGAAGGGAAAAGAGTATATAGGTCATGTTTATACTTTATTCTAACCTTCGTGACCTAGCAAGGAGAGATCCAATAGTGAAGTACAATTAAAGAATTTACTTCCACACGCAAAAATTAGTTATACTCACAACGTAGCGAGACATTTACAAGGAAATGTCTCAAAAGGCAAAATAAACACAATGAATTATGGTCCAAAATTCCAGTCACCTCCTCTTCAGGTTGGTTCCAAAAAGAGCTGTACAGCAATAAATGGGAAAAGAACCAGTGGTTACCAATAGTAACAATATAGTCAAGAGCAATGCTTTTCGACCAAGATGGTCTCTCTCAAGACAAGAATATAAATGACTATACTGAGTACTTAAATAGGGAATGTACTGGTAATGCAGATCCCAGATTGGGTAATGGATATACAGATGGGAGGAGTCACAAAATTGAAAGTCAATTTCAGTATAGTCATTTATATTATTGCCTTGAGAAAGACCATCTTGATCAAAACGCATTGTCCTTGACCATATTGTTACTATTGGTAACCACTGGTACTTGTACTATTTATTGCTGTCCAGCCCTTTTTGGAACCAACCTGAAGCAGAGATGACTGGGCTTTTGGACCACCATTCATTGTGTATATTTTGCCTTTTAAGACCTTTCCTTGTAAATGTCTCGCTACATTGTGAGTATAACTAATTTTTGCATGTGGAAATAACTTTTTTTTAAATGTACTTCACTATTGGATCTCTCCTTGGTTGGGCTAGCAGGAAGTGCATCGATAGCTGTGGCGTGCATGCTGAAGGAGCAACTCCAAGACCATCAACAGAATCTTCCTCTCTGTGTCGGACTTACCAGACTATCGGTTCTTACCATATTATACAACGAACTGTGAGCATCATCTGTTTCATTGCTTTGCGCTACTCCCTTCTCTATAGCCTAACCCTAAGAACCCCCACCCCACAGCCCGACCTTAACCCTCCCTTCCTAAGCGTTTAACCCTAACCCCCCCCCCCCAATACTAAAATGCCCCGGAGAGGTTACTCACCTCTCCATAGCTGTTATCCGGCGGGTCTGTGAAAATGAATGGGTGAGTATGCCGATCACACACTCACCCATTCATAAAAAAAATTCTAAAATGTCCCCCTATTCAAAATAGAGACAGCCAAAAAGTAACTTTAGGCTGTCTCTATTTCGCAAAGCGGGCCATCGGACCGGAGACTGGAACCGCTGTGGATGACCAATATTACTAACACTGCATCTCTTTCATTCAACTCAGTTTAGCAGTAGATTTTTCTGCACCAATGACAACACTGGGCAGTGTAAGGCATTGGGCATTTACGCAGAGTAACTGTTGAGATATATGGAGGAGCAAGACCTAAAGACCTATGGCAACCCAATACATAAGCAACAGTATCTACAGCAAACTTATTAATATACAATTTTATGTAAACCAAGGGGCGGACCCAGAGTAAACAGCAAAAATAGGTACAAATGTACAAAACCATGTTGAGCTGTGTGTGTGTGTGTGTGGGGGGGGGTGTCTTTAAACTGTGCATGAAAACCTACAGGTAGGGGAAAGGGTGATTTCTAAATTATCTTTAAATTACAGTATAAAATCAAAGCTGTTCAGTATGTGTGCACAATAAGCAAAGTATTTGTTGCTGCCTGCTAAATAAATCTGCAGCCTTCACATTGCAACATGATTTCTTCAATGTGCAAACTTGCATCTGATTTTACTCTTACACTGAGTAAATACAGTGGTGGCTGGGACAGCAAAGCCAGACATGGAAATGTGTATGAGGGTTGCCTACTCTCCCAGAATATCTGGGAGACTCATGAAATTTGGGCAGGTCTCCCGGTATTCCGGGAGAGCAGGCAAATCTCCCTAAAGTATATACAGCGCATGCGTAGTAACTTTTATACGCTACTTACATTGGACTTGGGAATGCAAATGCTGTGATTCAACAATATGTACCTAAAGGCTCTAGGTTTGCAATAACTTACGCCAAAAGGGGCGTGCCATGAATAATTAACAGGGCAGATACGAAGATTGGGTGGAGGGAGGCATTTAAATTACCAAAAAGAGGCGCAGTTATGCATAAACAATTAGATGTCCTACGCACACAAATGCCAACCTACAGTTAAGGGAGCTACAGCACTCGTAAGTCTCTTAAGAACCTGAAAACTGATGGCATGCTGAGTGATTTGCCTTGATATTAGTTGCGTATATTTAAGAACCTAACGTGTTCTTAAGTGTGAATCAGGTCCTATGTGCAGTAGTGAACAGTAGTGATTGACAGGAGGTGGTGCTTAATTACACGATTTGCATAAGTTGCGTCCTTAAGCCCTGTCCCCATACCGGCACCTATTTTATCCCTCTGAGGAAAAGAAATAGAAAGCAGGCAACCCTGCAGAAAGTCCTTAAATGTATATTTTTGTGCATGCAGGGAAAATACTTTGCTTTTGCACATCAAATCAAATCAAATTTAAATAATACCTGACTTTATGTGTAATCTCTATGAGCCCTATTTACAAAGTTCGTTTTCATATGTTAATGCCCATTTTCATTCATTTACAAACGGGAATTAAACAAGAAAATTAAGTTAATGTTATACAAAGCATGGATTGGCATGGAAAACTGCAGTTTCCATTGGGATCCATGTATATACCGCATGACCTCACCGGCCCATTCTTTTCAGAGCAGGCTGGCGCTTCATCATATTTACTAACCCTCAAAGTGGAGTTTTACACTTCGCTCTGAGCGTTAAAATAACGCAAGCTCAGGCTGGTGTTAGTGCTTGTGTTCCATTGATCTCCCCATATAACCCCCTTTTTCTCCCCCTAATAGGTGTTATTAGGGGGTGGAAAAGGGGGGTATATATTGAGAGACCTCTAGAATATATGTAGGTTATAAATCAGAAATGTCTAAAGGAGATAGAAGAGAGGTGTCAGCTCAAGCTTGACCCGGTGCATCTCTTCTATTTCCTTTGGACATTTCTAAACCTACAGGAGTCTGTGACACCAACAGACTCCATAGGAAGGTGCAGCCTCGAATCACTCTATTTGGCATTGGAAGACCCTAATCTAATATCTCTACCTGTCAGAGACAACCTACCTGTTACTCAGTTTGTGTTTATCCATTTTTTACTTGGAACTTATCTAAGTTATAAATTAGTTTTTAAAAAAAAGAAGAAAAAAATGAAAAACAAGTTAAGATAAACAAATATGAACATGACATGACATGAAGCGTTGGCTCGTGCGCAGAGTTTCTCATGCCGGGGCTTCATTTTTACTAAGTCCCAGAAGAGAGCCTCTGCGCATGACTAGACCCCCGACGGGACTTCATTCATAGGAAGACAGCCTGCGATGACTGCAAATAGCTCGTATGTCATTGCGGGACAGCGATCGGTGGGCAAGTTTTAGTAAATGCTATGAACGTTGTGATACAAACCTGGATGAGCTATGTTCATAGCGAAATGCAGTTGTGTGGAAATAGAGCCCTCTATTAGAGTTGAGATAGGACGTATCACCTCTCAACTTTAAATCTATTTGCACAGTTTAAATTTTCCTGCTTTTTTTGCAACATGGTTAGTCCTAAACTCTGGATCAGCCCCCATGTATTTGTATTCAGATGACCAGTGGTCATTAACCACTTCATGTCAAGGTTATGCCCGAATAAGTAACACACCAGAAACATTCAGCAAGAGCATTTCTAATGTAACCCATTCCAATGCTTTCAATGTGTACCTGTTATACCAGTTAACATAATACACCTGATAAAATAATAATTAAAGATACTTTGGCATCAAAGTATGAGCTAATCACATCAGTTGTATTAGGTACTATTATAGTAACTTATTTAGTAATACTCCTATGTAAAATAGCATAAAAACACCTAAGCATAAAATCAATAAATAATGGGTTGGTTTATTATTATTATAAAAGGCTGTGGAACAGAAAGAGTTACTGTAGATAATATATAAAAGGTGCAGTTATTCAAGAGAAATGTATAATATGAAGGAAAGAGTCGGTCATAAAGGGGTTAATGTTATTAATGGCAACAGGTATAGAAAAGCAACATACTTGCATGCACATGAATAGATTCTCAAATTACATTTAAAGACTGATAATAAGACATATTTGTTTCATTACAATCCAAACAGCTAATAGGAACGGTGTTAAACAGTTAAAATCCAGAGACAGGGGGCTTGCGTGGGCTGTGCATCGGTCAGGGTGTAAACAAGGTGTCAGAGCCTCGAAACTCCCCCTCCATCCATCACCCCCTCCCCCACTTCGGATGCATTTCCCCACCATCAGCAACATCCTCGTCCCGCTCTGACCACAGGATCCACCCGTGACACTGACAGCCTCTTATCATGCTCATGTACATACACAGGTATTGCCTTAGCAAGAGCCTTGCCAAAGCATCCATGTAACCCTTTCCTTGCTAGGTGGCTGCAGCCCGATGGCTAGTAAAAAAAAAAGAGCCGTATATCATTCCATGCAAACATATAAACAGCAATCGCTGTGACTGTTCCCATCACCCATCTCACCGCTCGTCCAATATCATGAATCAGGTGCTCTCACCATTCACTCTCCTTCCTCCAGCTTTCCTACCTGTGGAGGCCATGAATGCACACGGAGGCTCTGCAGGTCGCGCTGCCCCGGGATGGAGAAGCTCTGCAGATGGTTTTTTTTGCCTTGGTGTGCAGAGTCTCTGCAGACCGTTGTACCCGGAGCTGGAGACGCTCTGCAGATCACGCTGCCCCGGGCTGGAGCGGCTCTGCTGCTCCCTGTAATCTGCAGTGCGGGCAGAGCGCATGCGGAGCGCACAGGCTGTGTGCCATCCACTCCTGGGAGGAGGGGGGGAGCTCTGCCAGGGGAGGGAGGAGGGGAACATCTGTCCCACACATTAACCATGACATTACCACTGGCATTTCTCCTCTGTGTCTGTCACAGACTGCCATCTGATATAATATTTTCAGATGACTCAATCCAAGCATGTAAACCTCAACAGTTTATGGACACTATAATAACAGAAATGTATATATAAAACATACTACAGGTATAGGAGTAGTTTATGGGCACGATAATAACAGAAATGTACCTATATAAAACATACCACAGGTTTAGGAGCACTGAACTTTACCCTTATGTGCAATACTAATTTCCACACCACACCCCATTATCTGTGGGGTCAGTGCAGAAATTTTAGAGTAAGGTCGTGCTGTCAGAAGTCCCTTATGACAGGCATCAGAGCTCTAATCGCCGCGGCAGAGCAGAGGTCTGGATCCAGTCATACTGTTGGAAATCCAATCCCTTTGCAAGATTATTGTTTCCATGGCAACTATCAAACACAATGTTTAAAGTTACATGCTTCTTTCTCACACTCCTATACAATATATTGCACACGATTTAGGATGTTAGTCTGTTGTATCATATGTGGTACATAGGTCAGTATGCATTTTGTTTGTTTGTAATTGCACTGCAACACTTTTCATACATTTCAACACAATGTGTAACCTTAATTCCTTTAGAAAAGGGCTAACGAATCAAACAAGAGATATGTGAGCTATAAAGCTGCCATATGTATTCTGTGCAATTTTCATTTATAATTGCAAAAAAGTGTACCAGTTACCCATACCCAATATCATTTTTGGAAATAAATCGACCAGATCGACTAATTATTGGCCACTGCTGAAACACCAGGGGGCTGACCCCGAGTTTGAGGGTAAGGGGGAAAAAAAGCAAGTGTACACTTCAGCAAAACCAAGTTTCAATGTAAGGGGTGCAAATTATTTTTTCTTGGGTGCATGGAAAATACATTGTTTTTACACATAGAACCTAAAAACTACAGTTCATTCTCTAAAGTGGAGTTGAGCCAGGATACCACTTCTCAACTCTAATTATTTTTGCAGTTTAATTCCTCCCCCCCCCCTCATATTATTATGTGGTTTTACTGAGGAGTACACTAGTACCTTGTTTGCTACCTTGTTTACTCTTACTCTGAGGCTCTGAATCAGCCCCTAGGTATGTGCTTACTTAACTGGGGGAATAACAGAACATGCAGCATTACAATCCTACATTCCCTATCTTCCCCTCTTTTCTCCCTTCTGGGAGGGCAAGTAAGTTCTACTTTTTGGAATGTGATCACCAGCACAGGATTTGCACAGCATCAATTGGTGCATAAGTGAAAAAGAGTTAATCTCTGGGGCAGTATGGTGGCTCAGTGACTAGCACTTGTGCCTCACAGCACAGAGGTCATGAGTTTGATTCCTGGCCTAAGCCTAATGTGTGTATGTTAATTGGCTGCTGAATCTGTGTGTATGTATGTGTTAGGGACCTTAGTATAGGGGCAGGGACTGATGTGAATGTCTAATGTTCTCTGTAAAGCATTGTGGATAATTTGTGGCTCTATATAAATAAGTGATAATAATGTTTGTTGAATCTTGCATCCTGGCTGTAACAATACAGAATAATGGGGAGAGTGGAAATTGATTTCTTCAGCCCTGGAGCTTTACTATATGAAGATAGAGCTGAAATACTAATAATAAGAGTTGGTTTATTCCTATTTGTGTGCTCCCTTTTCTTCATGAAAAATAGTATCTACGCAAAGGAGCAGGAGAGAAGAAGGGAATTTTGGGTGGCATAGGCTGGAGAGAACAGAGGATGATAAGAGATGTATGTCATAGCGCCCCCTCACGACGTGGCATTTCACTGTCATACCCTCCTGTTACTCTATCCTGTCTGCCTATCAGTATTCTGGATGCATTTATAATGA
Organism: Limnodynastes dumerilii; assembly: GCA_011038615.1. NCBI lineage: Eukaryota > Metazoa > Chordata > Amphibia > Anura > Limnodynastidae > Limnodynastes > Limnodynastes dumerilii. The sequence continues at coordinate 54,382 of WWET01004583.1, read as the reverse complement.
TTGATTTGATGTAATATCTGCTGTATGCTCTCCTGATGCTTTTAATAAACTGTTACATGAAATTACTGTAAAATAACTTTATGAGCTTTAATATATCACAGTAAGGTAAGCATGCCTCTTAATGGCAAATTACATTCAATACCCTCAAATCTGGGCACTCTGAGCATTGCCAATCTCTGGGTGTATGTCATAACACGTCAGGTCATAGCAGATTTACTTTCTATGTTGCTGATCAAACAATTAGTGTGGAGACAAATCTGAAAAGAAGATTAGACACCAGATGTTATGAGTAAAACATATACATATTTCCATAAACTGTGCCAGAAGGGCCAATAACATCATAATCAGCTATCTAGGCAGCAAAACAGCTACAAGTGCTTATCCCAACACAAATGGGTAATAAATCAAACCTTGTACCTTAATTACAACTCTCATCATACATCTGACCAATGAAGAATCTCCTAATATCCTGTGATTAGAATATATGATGATCACTGCTTTGAGCATGAAGCCAATGTTTTGTCTACTGATTAATACATTTGTAGTTGAAATAGGCTATGAAAACCTTCTCTAGTAAAGGGAATACATTTTATAGGAGGGTGGAGGATTATTAAAGAACAGCCATGACAGGCGTTCCCAGGAGCCGTGTCAGATTTTATACCCACAGACTCGGCAGAGAGTGTGTGATCTTTTATAATGTAACTACTTCCTCCTCCCTGTGCCTTTCAGTTTACATCTGTTTGATATTTATGTGCTAGCTGCATAGCAATTCTGTCACTCAACTAGGATAAAAGTAAAAAGCGTTTTTGTTATAATTAGCTTGAACATTGAGGTCCTAGAGACAGATAGATATGGAATTGTTCTGATAATGCTGCACAATGTTATATTACTGCGATGCCAGGACATCAGGCTTAATGCCACAACTGTTCTTTTTCCAATGCCAGGGCTCGGATTGAGATACTTGATAAGTGGAAGTGGAATTAGGTTGCCTTGCACCAGTAAAATAGGCTGATTACTTTAGTTCTAGCATAAGCAACCTGTGGACACTCCAAGGTCGATATTTATTAAACTGCAGAAAAGGAATAGTAGAGATGTCACCCATAGCAACCAATCAGGTTCTAGCTGACATTCTCATGTATGTAATAGGAAAGTGAGAGCTTGAATCTCATTGGTTGCTATGGGCCTTTTCCTTTTCCACAGTTTAGTAAATCTAGCCCCAGATGTTGTGAAACTACAAGGTCCATCATACATTGCCAGGTTTAATCTGTGTTTAGGTTGCTGGGCATGATGGGAGTTGTAGTTTCACAACATGTGTAGTATAAAAAGCTTGCCTTTGCATTGTGTACAATAAGAAATGATCTGAAGTTTGGTAACATGTTCTGGGCAAAAAGCCTCACACAACAACTAGCAAATCTCACACTTGGCTTCTCAACATGCTTGGCAGCTCCTCTCTGGAATGTCCGGAGACTCCTGAAATTTGGTGCAGTGCTTCTAGTGAGCCTTCCTCCTCCTTGAATTTTAGAAATTGCACCTTGCCCCTTTCTTTAATCCATTGTGGCCATTCATGTTATGAAGCCACTGGAGCCTGCCAGAGTCTCCATACTGAAGGAATAATAAATTGGCAAGTATGATCCACAGCTGAACTGGATGTGTACGGAATATGACAGCCCATCCTACCAAAGAACATCTGATTTTATTGTCATTATTAAACTGGTGAAAGATTTTTGGCCAACCTGGTTATTTCTGTGGAGGTCAGGAATATTTGATTATGAAATCTTAAAGTTGCAAGGGGTCAGCAGGAGCCTAGTCTGGATTATGCAGAATGCTGCATGTGGTAGTACATTTGCGCATTTCCCAAAGAAAATAAAAAAATACTACTGTACATTTGCACATTCCTGCAGTGTGAAACTGCTCTTTTGACTACTATTAAAAAGAGAGTTGCAAGGTCTATTATTTAGGACAGCACTTTCTAAATGAACATAAGGGACTATATTTAGAAATGCTGCTTTGATGCAAGTTCCTATACACCAGAAATAAGCAAAAAAGAACCATAACGGCCAACTGCACAGAAATTCTTCTAAATTATACTGTTTTATTAATTCAAATCATTAACCTTTTTTATGCTAATGTCCAGCATAAATATATAAACATAGTAGCTACAGAACAACATGTGTCTTCAGAGGTGTAGCTAGTTACCATGGTGCCCGGAGCACGGGTATGTTGCAGCGCCCCAGTACTGTATTTGGGGCGTGGCCCACATGGGGGGATTGCATTTGAAGGGAGAAAAAAGAGGAAATTCCTAAATTGGCGAAAGTCCATTCTATTGTATTATTCATAAATACAATACCTAAAGAAAGTGAGGTGCTATAGTTGAAATTGACTCAAAACAATGCATGAACAGTTAATATTTATTATACAGCTTTTTAGTTTTTTAAACAATCAAAACTTTACAAATATACCTCATTTAGATAGGTCCCTACACTTAAAAATAAACTTCTCTAACACGGAACTTACCTCCCTCTGTAGCAACTGCCTACAGATTATAAATTATTGATGGCAGGACCCAGCCACCTTTTAATACAACACAATCTACATAGCACAATCTATGTACCAAAATAAGAAATATAACTTACCGTCCCTCTCTCAGTGATAGGCTGCAAAGAAATTATTGGTTCGGCAACAGTACTCTGTTATTTCACCTGGAACACAGAGGCAGCTGATCTAGATGGAAGTTTCCAAAGAGCAAAACAAAATTTATCTGTAATAAATATAACTAAAAAACACCTCCTCCATTCTCTCCATCATCTCCCCTCCCCATTCATCACCTCCCCCCTCATTTCCCTTCATAATTTCTCTATCCCCTCATCATCACCCCCTCCCCATTCATCATCTCCCCATTCTCCTCATACCCTCCCCCTCTGATTTATCATTTCTCTATCCCCTCATCATTCAATTTATCATCTCCTCCTCCCCATCCATCACCTCCCCCTCATTCTTCCCTTTATAATTTCTCTATTCCCTCATCATCTCCCCATTCTCCTCATCACCTCCCCTTCCCCTTTATCCTTTCTCTATCCCCTTATCATGTCCCCCTCCCCATTCACTTTATCATCTCCCCCTCCCTATTTATCATCTCCTCTTCCCTCTCCCCTTTATCATTTCTCTATCTCCCCATTCATCTCCTCCCCCTCCGCTTTATCATTTCTCTATCCCCTCATCATTCAATTTATCATCTCCTCCTCACCATCCATCACCTCCCCCTCATTCTTCCCTTTATAATTTCTCTATCCCCTCATCATCTCCCCATTCTTCTCATCACCTTCCCTTCCCCTTTATCCTTTCTCTATCCCCTTATCATGTCCCCCTCCCCATTCACTTTATCATCTCCCCCTCCTCGTTCATCATCTCTCCTTCTCTCTCCCCTTTATATTTTCCCCTGCTTATCATCATCCCCCACCCCCATACCCACCCCCCAGCACCACTACCATTTTCTTTATTTCATTATCCTCTTCATATTTTCTTCCCAATGTTCATCTCCCTCATATCCCTCCATACTATACTTACCTGCACCTTTCTGCATTCCGCCGCGGCTCTGCTATCCATGCGTGTGACGTCATGACGTCACACGCATGGAGCTGGGTAATCAGGCCGCAGGAGTCCTGAATATAACTATACCTGTTTTGAAACAATAGAGCCATCTCGCCGAGATCTGTGATCATACTGACCCCTTGGATACGGCTAATCAGTGCGCCTGGAGCCGGTCAGTTTGGCGCCTGGAGCTCGTGCTGCAGCAGCTCCGCCCTCCCTACACCCCTGTGTTTCTCACATGTGACGTTAAAACAGTGCCATGGTCCGTATCCAAGGGGTCAGTATGATCACAGATCCCGGCGAGATGGCTCAATTGTTTAAAAACAGGTATAGTTATAATCCCTGCTGGTTGTTACCTCTATATGGGATCTTGCTGTGATTATTACAAACTGAATTTATGGACATTGGACCTGATTCAGACTTAAGAAGGAGCTTGAAATTAACAGAGGTTAATTGTATTCTTTGCATGCAGGGATATATCTTTGAATTGCTTACTGCACACAGATACTGACCAGCTTTACTATCACACTGTTATTTAGAGCTGGGACCTCTCAACTCTAATACTGTTTGCAACAGATGAAATATGACTCCCCTGAAATTAACATGGTTTAGCCCAGGAGTAACTTTCCTCTCTTATTTTCAAGTTCTGAATCAGGGTCATTGTCTGTGATTATACTGACTACTTGTACGGACCATGGCACCGTTTTAATGAAACATGTTGTTTTTTAGCTACTATTTTTTTTAATAAATTTCTCCAAGTTGTTATGGCTGAACTGGAACTCAAAGATTTAACAGTCACTATAGGGTCGTTTTTGCTTTTGAAGTTGATTTACAATTTGCAGAGATGGAACATTTATATGATTATAAATTTCTGTTGTACATTACTATAAAAATGATTAATAAATTGAATCAATAAAAGAGTATATTTTATTAAAATTTCACTTGGCCATCATGGTGCTTTTTTTTTTTTGCTTCTTTCTAGTGTATATGGTTCTTATACTGTGCCAGTAGCACTCCCAGTTTGTCATTTTACACCAGTCGATGAGATAGGGCTTTTCTTCTCCTTTTAGATTCCTTTTATAAGATTAATGAGTTATATGCTTATATCTTGATGGGTTGTTGATGCAAGTTTGGTCAAAATTCTATATATTAAATATGATGTATAGATCTATTTGAATTGAGATAACAGACTATGCAGCATTGCTCCCAGGTGAATTCATTCATTTGTATGTTTACGTCATGTTACTATGGGAATAATTCAAGTAGGAATTACCCTCAAAGAACATGATGTTTGCAAAATACCCAATTTTACTGTATATATAATTTAGGGGAGAAAAAAACAAGTTCAGTGGTCTATACAAAAAGTATATCACACTGTGTCAGCACATACATAAATAGGAGGTTTAGTTCATATTATAGCAATAAAGGGTTAATCTCACCTGCCCAGCGTAGATGAGCCCCTTAGTGTTGCACTGTACTGAGTACTGAGTGTACTCAGAATGTCCGTGGGAAGACAAATCCTCCATTTTTTGTTACTTGTAAAATGTAATTATTGCTATAAATTTCTGTAGCTATTATTGTAAAAAGTAGCATTAACGTTTAAGTATAATACTCAGAAAATGTCTTGGTGTAAATGAATATTGAGGAAACAGAGTTAAAATCATAAAAATGTCACTGAGGCTTAAGGGGCTGATCCAGAGTTTCATAGTATACACAAGCATAGCACATCGGCATTATTATGCTTGTTTGCCTGGGTGGCACAATTATTGCTCTTGGTTACGTGGCACAATTATTGCTTTTGGTTATGTGGCACAATTATTGAGAAGTGTTCATTTTTAAGCGTAATTTGGAGTTAAGAGATTGGAAAACTCAACATGGTGCATAACTGACTGTTTTACCCTTACTGGTCCGGATTCACAGTTATGTAGCTTTCGTCTTACGTAAGTTGTTTTAAGAATTGAGCTACTACTCATGCTTAGTGGTTTATTTACGCTATCTACGTACCATTTCTGTACGTACATTGCATAAGCGCGGTCTAAAGATCATGCTTACGCAAAATCGGGCTGATGCGCAATGAAGGATCGGATGGAAGGGCCTTGCTGTACAATTAGCATACTTCGCCACACCCACCATGCGTACATGCTCTATGTTTAGCCATCAGAAAACCTGGCAGCACAGAAGCCTGAATCATGAGGATCAAGGTCCGTGCTGGCAGCTTTTGGCTAACACATGCACAGTAGTCAAATGCAGAAATTTCCTGCCTGTGGATTGCTGAAGATGCCCACATTTCGTAATTCGGGATCGGGTCCTAAAGGCTTTATATTCACAGCAGTCATGTCTATATGCAATACCAGACGCTTTACATAATAAAAAAGAGTTCTTATTGTAAAGGGATTGTTTTTCTCATGGGTTTCTGAAGCAGGACGTGTGTTAGCGCCAGGGTGAGGGGTTTGCTATTTAAAACTTACAATATGGACATGCTACAGTACACGCGTATCGCACTATCCAGGCTTCTGATTAGTCCCCGTTTTAAGTGAGGACAGATTAGAAAGCTTACAGTTGGAGTCTAGGGACCTGATTCCCACTTAAGAATCCTCAGCTTCTTACGTGCGTGGAAATAAGAAGTGAGCTACTACGCATGCACAGCAGCTCATTTACACAATCTATACATCATTTAGGTGAACTCACAAACAAAAAATCATCATAACTCTAGAGAGGAAAATCCCCCTTGGGAAGAAAACCTGAGGACCAGGGACTCCAGGATCATCTGTCCCTCTGGGCATTAAGAGGTCTATAAATCGGTAATAAATGGGTTTCAATCCTTAGAAATAATATTGTGGCATCGTGCACTTATATGTAATCTGTAATGTTAATGATATAGAGCTGTATTCAGACTTTTAGTTTACTCATTAACAAGTATTCTGTATATGTGCAGTAAGCTACAAGTGACACATATGTTGCCAATAAGGAGACTGTTACATTAAACTGTTTCTATTTTCTTCTTCGACGATTGAGATAAGTTTATTATCAGTTTTAAAAGAACATAAATTGCAATAAATATTTATACCCTTGTGAATTTATTAATTGTAAGATCTTATGAGGAATCTATGATTATTTGCTTACAGTGGTATTGTGCAATAACATTATATTGTAATTATCTGGTACCAGTTTTTTTAAATATATTTTATATTCATATTCAATTTAAATTAAACAGTTTATTACTTTGATTACACCCAATAGTAGAGTTTTTTTTTAATATATATTAACTTATGTCATTTGGGGTCTCCTTGGTGTTACAGCGCATATGTCAAAATGTTGTTGTTTTATTTTTAGCCGTATTCAGGCTTAATAATGTTCGCAAACATACACAGGTGCATGTACACGGCAGATGGGACGCATTGAATCTCACTATGTACAGAGTTGTTTCCACAAGTGCATCACACACACATTGTCCTGGTTTTCCTATATTTATATTTTCTCACCCAATTATATTGGGAAGTGGTCTCCATATGCAACACATGTTAAAATAGACACAGGCGATGCTAAAAGTGAGATGTCCCATCTATTTTATAGGTTTTTTTAGCCCTAATTATATCTTGTGTTTCTCTAAACTTTATATATTCAAATTATTATTTATTTATTTATTTATTTATTTAAGTGATTCTTGTTATTTTTAAGAATTTAATTTATAAGACTAAGATAAGATACGTTATACACTTTGCAGTTATATATAAGAACCCCTCTCCAGCAAATGTCATTATGCTATCTTAACAAAACTCACTGAGAAAAGACACCTGTAAATGTTATTTGGTGACACTTGAGGAAAATATGAGAATATGTGTAAAGAACAGGAGAATGTAGTAATATCACATATTGTATATCCTGCATGACCCATTCCACCAGCTACAAAAAACTTCACTCCTGAGCTTCCAACTGTCATTCACTTGGCTTTTAACATTTTTCTCTTCAACACGAGCTGGTTACCATAGCTCAGGAGAATTTTGTACCTAGTGGAATGGGTCATGTTGGAGGGTCTGATGTTGACACAAATCCTAGACACTATGGGCCTGATCCAGCGTTACGAAAATTCGCACGGCGAGCGAATGCGTACGTTCGACCGTGCGAATAAACATACACGCCCCTAACACTCCCATAGTAAAGTACCTGCTTACGACGCCTATACCCTACACTGGGTACGACCGTCGGCCGTACGAATTTTCGCACAAAATACGCTGAGCGTATGGGCTTAGCACGCCCATACTGTACAATTTAAATGGCTATCCCCGCCTCCCTGTAGTAAAACGGGCGCCCAGGCGACCATCGTACTGAACGCACGCCCATCGAGCGAAAAATTCGCTCACAATACGACCGCTATTCGCTCATGACGCCCGGGCGACCGGAAGCTGTCATACTGGGCATGCGCGTTGCGAATTTTTTAACGAATTTTCGCTTACGATGAGCGTACGCTCGCTTGTGGTCGTAGCTCTGGATCAGGCCCTATCTTAGTTTCATGCGTTGCTAGGTGACGGTGTGGTCACATGACAACAGAGGGCAGCAACGTGTCATAGAGAGATTGAGGGCAGAGGGTTGGCATTGAGGAAAGGATTTTCTTTTGAGTAGATGTCGGCAGAGGGATAAGTGGTGTCTAGAGAGATGGAGCAGGTAAAAAAAATCTGTATTCTATCAGCAGATGTTATTGTATCAGCTCTGTACCTGTAATAAGATCTGCATGAATGTGTAGTATTACATATACTACATTATATATAACGGAATAGGAATAGTGAATCACAGATAAAAGAGAGAATATACAGATAAGGGATATACAGTCAGTGCCACCGAGAGGGGGGGGGGCACTAATTACCCGGGCCCGGACCTGACGAGGGGCCCGGAAATGTGCAGCACTGGAGGCAATTTAACTACAAAAAAAAAAAAATTCCCTTCCCTTATTTATTTATTTTATTTATTTTTAAAGAGCTTGAAGATTATTTTGGGTGAGGGGGGATAGGGGGGCAGTGGTCCTTTCTCAGTCCCGGGCACAGTCACCATTGGTGTCAGTGGGAGACGTCCTACAGCAACGCTGGGGACGATTTCCTGACAGGCACACAGGCAGCCAATCAGAGCTCACCACAGGCAGAAGGGAAATCACTTTCACTTTCTGGCTGCCAGCGTCTGGTTATCTCTGAAGAATGAAGGTAAGATCTGTCTGTCTGTCTCTCTCTGTCTGTGTGTCTGTCTGTCTGCCTGTCTGAATGTCTGTCTCATATCCATCCATCCATCCATCCATCTCATATCTATCATCTATCTACACACACACACACACACACACACACACACACAACCGTGTCTATATTTTCCATACTTTCATTTCTCCCTGCTTATCTATTCATGCATTTAATCTCCTCTCCAGTGGGAATAGTGGGATATAGACTTGATGGTTCAGTCTATTTTTAATTTCATTCACACCCCTTTTTGATTTTTTTGACACTTACCTCACATTCATATAGTGATCACATGGCATTCTCGATTTGTTAAGCAATTGCATTTTCTGCCTTTTGGCTCACGCTTTGGTTCATTCATTTATTTGTCTGCTTAGCCCCTCTTTTCAATCATACAGTTCGTTGGATGCCATTTAATAATTTGATGTTTGACACGTTTTTTTGTATCCACTATGTTTACATGGCTGGCCTACCCGCGGCGCCATGACAACGGAGGCACGCCATCCGGCTCATTGGCTCAGTCACCGGGGGCGTGGTGTCTGTACTTCGGTGAGATATACGATGTTTCCCTGACGACAGCGCCACGCTTCTCGTTTGATTGGCCGTAGCAGGGGGCGGGAGCACCGGATGTTGACGCTGGGCGGGCGGCGAGCTACACGCCTGCAGGTATTTAAATGTGCACATGTTTTCTGTTTGTATTGCTGTCCCTGATGAAAGAGTCATATTAAAGACTCTGAAACGTTGGATCTTACCTGCTTGTGAGTCCGTGTCGTTTATATTTCAAGTCACCGAGTGCCGGGTACCCATCTCTGTATATATATATATATATACACACACTATATTCACACACTAATATGTATCTAAATAGATATATCTAGATATACATAGAAAAGTGTCAACACGTGTGTGTGTGTGTGTATATATATATGTATAAGTATAGTATAAGTATGAATGAAACGCTAGTGCACGAGTGTAACTGACGTCATCAATTATATAAAACACTGCTCCCCTAGCGACCAAATTGTCATTAGGAGCAGCACAGATGAAGAAGAGGAGCCTGTCTCCAATGTGTCAAGCACCAAAGAGGTAGAAAACCGGACGAGAACAACGGGGAAGTGACTCCAATCAACCGGAACCCAGACTCCAAGCAAGTGAAGAAATTTCAACACATCCAGCAAGGCTTCCCAAGAAAGATGACAGCAAACGGTGAGTACCCAAAACTTTTATTATTTTACTACACTACACACTGCATTCACACACAGTTAGGATTGGACACGACGGCCACCGGAGGTAAGTGCACACATTAGGGAAAATTATTAGTCAGGGAAAATTTATTTTTTACATGCACACTTATTTAAAGTGCTAATGTATGTTTGGTGCACACTGGGGGGGGAAGGGGCCCAAGAAGTTGCTGTACTGGGGCCCAGAATTTCTCTTGGTGGCTTTGTATACAGTAGATACAATGGACAAGAGGAAAGAAATCCCTGCTCATCACAGTTTATATTCTAGAGGTGATGTGAGTATAGATCAAGTCTGGACAACCTGTGGCTCTGCAGTTGTTGTAAAACTACAACTCCCAGCATGCTTTGTTGGTTATCAGCTATGCCTATGCAGTTAAAACATGCTGGGACTTGTAGTTTCACAACACTTAGAGAGCTACAGGTTGGCCAGACCTGGTATATTGTCTGGGCCACCCGGGGAGGAGGTATCATGGAGACTGGAAGATTTGGTGAACATGGGCCTGATCCAGAGCTACGGCCGCCGTCGCTAGTACGGCGCCCGTAGCCGTAATGCGCATGCGCCGGGCAGATGTTGCCCGGCGTCCCTATGGAAACGCCCGATCGTAGATTGGGCGTCCATAGTAGCGCCGTAGGGACGCTGGAGGGGACGTCCCCCAGCGTCCCTACGCTGAAGTTAGTGTAGGGGGGCGGGAGGGTAATGAGGCTGGGAGGGCGGCGTTAACGTACTAACGCCGCCGTCCCAGCGTATCAACTCTCCCTTACGCCGGCTGAAGTTAGGGTAGCCTTCAGCCGGCGTAAGGGAGAGTTAATACGCTCCTACAAGGGGGAGTGTCGGGCCAGAGCAGCGATGTTACGCTGAGCGCTACAGCACTCAGTGTAACATCGTAGCTCTGGATCAGGCCCCATGTGAGTTTCATTTAAATAATATTTGAAGCATTGGTGGCTGATGAGTGTCCCATATGAGTAAGGAGAAATGTGAGACGTGTGGGTACAATATTGCATATTATATGCTGCACCAGAAATTACAGGGACAGTTCCCAATGTCTGGCCAGGAGCACTGGTACATTTACTATTACTGATCACCTGACTGATGGTCTGTAACAGGCAGGCATAGGGTACAGCTCTGCACCTCGTGGTGCTTCCAGCAAGGCCGTAACTACCTATTTTAGTGCCCTGTGTGATAAAGAATATTAGCGCCTCCACCCCCATCCCCCCCATCCGCACTAGTGAACTCGCTGACAAGCCTCAGCAGTATGCAATTGCTTCATACACTCTATGTTGATCACTGCTGGGGCTGTCAGTGAGCTGTCAGTAGCGCAGTTGAAAGTGTCCGGCTCCCCTGCGCTACTGACAAGACTCAGAATTTAGCATAGGAAGCAGCGGCTATTCCCCAGCGCTGCCCGCCTCATACACTGTATAGTGAGCATTGCTGAGACTATCAGCCAGAGTGCTGAATGACAAGCCTCAGCATAACAGCAAGAGCTCAGCATATAGTGTATGAAGCTGGTGGCACTGGAGTAAAGTCCCCGCTTCCTATACTATATGCTGAGCGCTTACTCTTATGCTGAGCCTTGTCATTAAAAAAGAAAGAAAGAAATGGCAAAACTCCACCCACACATCTCCTTCCACTCTGGGCACCGCTCGCACCGCCCTAGTTATGACCCTGGCTTCCACACATTAAGACAGAGACGACCCTAGATTTTGTGGGGTCGTAGGCAAAAAATAATGGGGATCCTATCAAATGTTAATTATTTTATATATATTAAATATATTTTTTATTTAAAATAAAATGCTAGTCATTTTTAGGCCTAGATTTACTAAGCTGCGGGAAAAGAACAGTGGAGATGTTGCCCATAGCAACCAATCCGATTCTAGCTCTTACTTTCCTATTACATACTAGAAAATGTCAGCTAGAATCTGATTGGTTACTATGGACAACATCTCTAATTTTCCTTTCCCGTGGTTTAGAAAATCTGTCCCTTAATGTTTAAAGGCTCCCAAAAAAGAAAGTGCTGATATAGACCGGCTGTGAACTCTATCTAATACTGTAGGTATCAGAGCATTCACCAATGTTTAAGTTGTGCAAAATCAACTTTCTTCAGGGTGATACAGCCTATACCCAGATACTATTAAAAAAAACTCCACACCATTCACACCTCACTCACACCTCACTCACAACTCTCACCTCTCTGACACCTCACTCACAACTCTCTGAAACCTCACTCACACCTCTCTGACACCTCACTCACAACTCTCTAAAACATCACTCACACCTCTCTGACACCTCACTCACAACTCTCTAAAACCTCACTGACACCGTTGACACCTTACTCACAACTCTCTGACACATCACTCACACCTCTCTGAGACCTCACTATCACCTCTCTGAAACTCCCATTCATTGTACCTGCACAAAATGTCCCTGTTCAGCAATGATGCTCTGTGGGCAAGTAATATGTAAAAGAAATCAGAAAATAAAAAAAAAAGCTAAACAAAAAACACATTTAATGGAGTCTAATGTAGCTGGATTCTAAGCTAGGCTTAGTTTAGCATCCAGCCAGAGCATAGTCTGTTTCTCTGCTGTGCAGTAGTGGCCAAATTTGAAAATCCGGCCTTCTCTAGGCGAACAGAGTGCCCCAGCAACATTCAGCAGTTATAGTGGGGCTCAGTCTGACCTGCAGGGCCCATTTACCCTTGGGGCCCTAGGCAGCTGCTGTGTAACCTATGCCTGTGGCTGCCTCTGCATTAAGAAGATCTTGTCCATAGTAACCAATCCTGGTAACCAGGGCCGGTGCTAGGGTGTTCGGCGTCACCCTGCAAACTTTAAATTTGCGCCTACCTGTTTTACAATTTGTTATCAGAGTTTCTAGAATATAGTATCCATGTAAGCACCATAAAACACATTCTTGTAAACACAATAAAAGAAAGTAAATCATAGTCGCTACTATACAATACAGGCAGCATTCTAGTCTCCACTATACAATTCCCATTTCATCCTAAACACTGCAACACAAAACAGACCATATATCTTAGGGACGCATACCTTACAGACATTATCATAGTGACCTCTATACCATACAGGCCACCTTACAATACAGACTGCACTCCCAACCCCATTATGTCTCTGCATCCCCCTCCCAATATCCCCATCATGTCTCTAAAGCCCCCCCAGTATCCCCATCATGTCTCTGAAGCCCCCCCAGTATCCCCATCATGTCTCTGAGGCCCCCAGTATTCCCCATCATTTGCCTCCAGCC
>WWET01004583.1:0-13547 GCA_011038615.1 Limnodynastes dumerilii | reverse complement strand
TATATTAGAACACAAACCCATGTCAGGGATGACTTTACAACAATGATAGCATTCAAGTGTCAATTATATAGAGCTTTCTGCAATATGTAGGGCATTCTGCTATGGACTGCATTCTTCTTGCCATTATACAATGTTGACTGCAGGGTCTGTATATAAATCTGAGAGTGAAACATTTGCTTGTCTTTTGTACATGTGTGGAATGTTGCTGCACTTTAGCAGGAGTCAAAAAGATGGAGAAAGATCATTTTTGATCACAGCAGAGGTTACATTTTTATTAAATCCTGATCCTACATTGACTGTCATTGACAATCCCGGGTCCTGTGTAAGCTTGTTACTGATTTTCTTTTTACTAAATGGTTCAAAGCTAGGCCACACCTAATTGACCTTTAAAAGGGCCACACCCATTTGACCTTTGAGGGAACCAGAAACATGGACACGCCCAAATGATCTTTGAAAATGCTGTAACCATGTGACCTGACCACACCCTGTATCAGGCATTTAAACAAGCCACACCCAGTTGACATTTAAATCGGCCACACCCATTTGACCTTTGAGGGAACCAAAAACCTGGACATGCCCAAACGACCTTTAAAAATGCTGTAACCAACCATGTAACATGAACACACACAGTTGTCCATGCCCATTTGAACTTTTAGAGAACCACACCCATTTGACCTTTAAGGAAACCACGCCCAAGCGACCTTTAAATTGCTACAGTCATGTGACCTGACCACACCCAGTCTCGGGGTATATAAAGGGGGCAGGGAGACAACAGGTCATCCTGTTTTGGCAAAGACTAAAGAAAGTCACAAGCCATGCCTTCTCACAGCAAGAAAACTAGAGGCCCTGCCAGAAAAATGAGAGATTCATACAATAAGAGGCGAGGCCGTAAGGTCAGCCCTAAACAAAATAAAAGGGCTGGCCAAAAGCGCAAACTTCGTCAAGTGAAAAAAAGACCTTCCATGAAAATGGCAAGAAAAATAGACTTGACCTTTCTTGTGTACTGAGACAGGCAATCATCCTAACCAACATCTCAAAGATGTTAAAATAAATAAGTAGTCATAATTACAAAAAGAACGAAAATTGGATTGTGACCTGTTATTATGTCTTTGGACATTTAGACAGGTATGTAGTCCTTAACAAAAAAAATAAACAACAAAACATCAAAAAAACAAAAAAAATAAAACAGTACAAAATGAAAAAATACCAAAAACAATACAAAATAAAAAAGACCAAAAACAGTACAAAATATAAAAGACCAAAAACAGTATAAAATAAAAAGACCAAAAACAGTACAAAACAAAAAAGACCAAAAACAATACAAAACAAAAAATACCAAAAACAATACAAAACAAAAAAAGACCAAAAACAATACAAAACAAAAAAAAGACCAAAAACAATACAAAAAAACAAAAAAACAAAAAAAAATATATATAAAAAAAACAAAAAAAAACGAAGAAGTAGAAATAGGAATTAAAATTCCTATTTCTACTTTTTTGTTTTTTTTTCTACATATAGGTAGACATAAATCCCAACGAGCTGTGCTGTGTTTAAATCTGCCATCAGTCTTTAAATACTACTTTGACCCTGCTAGTAAACAGAAAAAATTCAGGCAAACTCAACTACTATGCCTTGAAAACAAAAGATTAAAGCTAAAATATTAGGCATTTTCTCAAATGTAATAGGGCTAGAGGTGGGTTTGCGCTGTCTGTTGGTTATAGATGGTTATAATGGCTGCCGTTATTATAGGTAAGTAAAAAGGACTTATAGGGTGGGGGGAGATGAGAAGGGGTTGGTTCAAGGTTTTTTGGAGATGAGGGGGGGGCATAAAGGGGGGTTGGTTCAAGGTTTTTTTCTTCTGCTCCTTACCATTGGAGCATGTGCAGTAGCATCACGACATTTCCCAGTATAACCATCATGTGTATCCAGCACCCAGCATCACCCATCACATGATGGGGATACTGGGGAGCTGTATACACATAATGGGTGATGCTGGGTTATGGATACACTTGATGTGGATAATGGGTGTTGCAGACACATGATGGGGACACTGAGTGCAGGAGAGACATGATGGGAGATACTGGGTGCTGGAGAGACATGATGGGGATACTGGGTGCTGGATACACATGATGGGGATCCAGAATTATCCTTAGAATCGGATGTCCCTAACTGTTGCGTAGTTAGGGTTGAGGGGGCATTTCTCCTCGTAACTATGCAACAGTTACAGAAGGAAGGCGGGGGAGGTAAGGAAATGAGGGCAGGTTTGGCCAGTTACGCTCCTGTGGCTGGCGTAATTTCACACTGTTACTCCGGCTAAAGTTACGGTAGCGTAACAGTATGTAATTATGCCGGCCACAGGGGGAGTGTCGGGGGGAGTACATGTCGATATGCTGTGCGTTAGTACGTACAGCGCATTGGCGGAAGTCTGACCGGCCCGATGAGATATATTGGGTGCTGGAGAGACATGATGGGGCTACTAGGTGCTGGATACAAATTATGGGGGACACTGAATGCTGGATACTGTTACGTGCCGCTGCTAGAGCGGCGCGTCTTCTTACCTCCTGATCCCATCGCGTCTTTTCCTCTTGCTGTGCGCGCCCGCACATGCCGCCTGCGGCATGTAAACAAACCCACGTGGAGGGTTGCCGGCGGGTGCGCCTTCTCCCTGCATCTTCTGTCCTTCCCCATCCTGGCTGCTGGCCAATCAGTGACCAGCAGCCTCTATTTGAATCCTCTGCTCCCAGCACTTGGCGCCGATTATAGCTTCTGTTTGTCAGTGCTATAGTCTGCTATATCGTGTGCCTAGTGCTTCTGCCTAGTGATCTGACCGTTGAGTGCCCTTTATCCTGACCTTATCCTGCCTTATTAATCTAGTGTGTCCAGTCTCTTTTTCTCCCTCCTTGGTGTATTTATCCTTTTCCATATGCCTGCCCATTTCCCTGGAGTGTATGTATATGTTACCCCCTCGGGGGTCCCGCTGGATGTCCGTGTGTGTGCGTGCCCTTGTCCGTCCTGTCCTGTGAACCATCTTACGTCCACCGTCCCTTGTTCATTGTTAATCGTCGTCTGTCGCAGGTCAGTTCCTCTCGACCTGCCCTGCTCCCCCTTTTCTTGAATCTCTCTCTCTCCTGGTTTGGGTACTCACCTCTGGTGTCTGAGTTCTCTTTTCTGTGGGTCCTATTCAACGGGGTACGACCAGGTTATTGGGCCGCAGCCAAATACATCCCCACCATCAGGGACTCTGGTGAAAACCTACCGATAATAAAGTTCACGTACCCCGGCAGTCGACTCGGTCACATTACCTCTCTCTCCGGTGGTCACCCTGGTACTCACCGAGGTAATCCCGGGGTACCACACCAATCCACTGATCTCCCCACGACCACTCCGGTACTCATCTTGATAAGCCCGGAGTGTCGTAACAGATACACATGATGCGGGATGCTGGGTGCTGGATACACAAGATGGGGATAATATTATAGACAGCTCTTCAGTAGTATAGTATTTGCTAAGACAAGACGCTGGATTCTACACAATAATCAACTGCCTTTTACTAAATTCTGATTTTGTACAAAATATTTATTCTGTTATTCATGACAGCTTACATAAAGGAATGGGTAATGGAATATGTCATCCTAAAAAGGCTGTCATGCAGCATGACTTCCATTCTCCCCTACTTCCATGCTTGAACTTTTACGAAAGGGTCTGCATCCGCCTGAATGTAGATCAATGCGTAGGTGGTTGTCCCCGCCCTTTCATTTGCATGCCTATCCCCGCATGTATGGTGGTGATATGGCATATGTAAGAGAAGGACCTTTAGACGTACGGAATATCTAGACACGCATGCACCAATGTTACTTGTCAGGAGACTTACACAAATGACTTGCATACGTCCTCTGACTTTATTAGTTCTTAGTTATTAATTAGTTATTAGTTATTAATTCAATAACTCAAATAATCTTTCATAAAACCATATTGTTAAAACAAATAATGGGGAAGATCCAGAACTACGCAACAGCCCCGATCGTATTTACACTCAGCATAAATACAATGCACTCCTCCGTAAACTCCTCTCGGTCGGCCGTAAATTCCCTGCCTTATGCTCACAGAACCCTCCCCTAACTTTTCCTATCGTAAGTATGTCCTGTCGTAATTACACGATGTTTGTAACAGCCTAAGCACACCCATACTGTACGATTTAAACACATCCCCCGCCTGCATTTCGTAACTGCTTCGTAATTATGGCTATTGTAATATAGGCACGTCCTTTCGTTCGTACTTCCGCCAATGTTACGGACTACCAATTTTAAACTACGGCCAACACAAAGTTACGTCAGGAACTAGTCACTGTGCGCATGTTACGCTTACGGCAGGCGTATTTACTCCCCCGGGCATAGTTCTGGATCTGGCCCAATATGTGCATACCACAATTACTTACTTATGTCATTAAATATTCAGTTTTTAATGAGAATACTACACTTTGGGCCAGATCCAGACTTACTTCTGTGTTACGAACTAGCGCGGATCGTAATTACGCAAGCGTAAATACTATGCACTCCCCCTGGGCACTCCCACCAGTCGTCTGTGATTACACTGCCTTACGCCTGCTTAACCCCATCCTAACTTTTGGAATCGTAATTACAGCAGGACGTAACTGCGCAATGGTTGTAACTATGTAACGCAGCCCATAGTGTACGATTTATGGCGTATTTACAGCTAACGTAATTTAGGCACGCCTATTCAGCCGTAAGTATGCTAATGTTACGGGCGACCTATTTTTAATTACGGTCGCCATGAGTTACGACAGGAAACATCTGCTGGGCGCATGCAGAGAACGTACTTACAGCCGAAGTTACACTTACGGCTGGCGTAAATATGCCCGCGGGCGTAGTTCTGGATCAGGCACGATGTACTTGGCCTAGTAATAGTCATGACTGATTATACTCCAGTGCACTCTCCTTACAGACATGCTGCACTATGGGCCTGATCCAGAGCTACGAAAATTCGCACGACGGGCGAATGCGAACGTACGCTCGGGCGTATCAACATGCACGCCCCTAACACTCCCATAGTAAAGTACCTGCTTACGGCGGCTATACCCTACACTGGGTACGACCGTCGCCCGTACGAAAATTCGCAGAAAATACGCTGAGCGTACGGGCTTAGCACGCCCATACTGTACAATTTAAATGGCTATCCCCGCCTCCCTTTAGTAAAACGGGCGCCCAGCCGACCATCGTAAAAAAAATACGCCCCGCGAGCGAAAAATACGCTATCAATACGCCCGCTATTCGCTCATGACGCTCGGGCGACCGGAAGCTGTCATACTGGGCATGCGCGTTGCGAATTTTTAGCCGAATTTTCGCATACGCTCGTCGTACGCTCGCTTGCGATCGTTGCTCTGGATCAGGCCCTATGTTACGTATGAAACAGTTACGTAGTTTTCATCTTACGTACGTTGTTTTAAGAATTGAACTACTACACATGCGTGGTAGCTTATTTATGCTATCTATCATTACCATCTAAAGACAGCCCTTACGCAATGTACGTACAGAAATGGTACGTAGATAGCGTAAATAAGCTACCACGCATGCGTAGTAGCTCAATTCTTAAGACAACCTACGTAAGATGAAAACTATGCAACTGTGAATCAAACACAAAATAATCAAGAAAATATTGAGAGCTCATGACTGATACACAGCAATCTTTCTAACTATGGCTGAATAGCCATCCGCAGTCACTCATTTTTTTTATATGTCAATATCAGGAGACAGACGTCTTCACATTTTCAATTAGGTTGCCTGGATATTTTGAGATGGATGGTTCAAATTTGTTTCTGGTTACTTTAAAGTGAATTAATTTGCTGTACACAGTAGTCATCGATGTTTACGGCTTTAGTCAATAACTAAATGCAACCAGAAATATATATACATATGTGCATTGATTTATGTTTAAGGCTAAAAGGAATGGCCCAGATCCAGAACAATGATTCCAAGCGAAATTACACGTGGAGGACACGTAAATTCGTGATTTTGTATTAATTGCGCATGCGCACAACAGATGATGCGCACCATCATTTTCGTAACTCTGAGCGTATCTGCTACGTAAATTGTTACGTGGGGGCATGCCAATTTTACGTTAGTCAAAAATACGCCTAAAATAACCAATGTAGGCCGGGGTTTTCATTGAAAGTGTACAGTATGGGTTTGCTTAGCTGCATAAGTCCTAGTTGCCTATCCAAACGTGTGTGGACGATAGCGGTTACATGTGCAAAAGTTAAGGTAGGGTTTGAAACGCGGAAATCGGTCAAAGTACGTACATTCAAGGGGTGTGCCTAGGGGAGTGTATAGAAGGTACGCACGCGAAAATACGCTACGCTAGTAAACGGATTGCAAGCGGAGTTCTGGATCTACCCCAATGTGCCTATAAAACTCAACCTTAGTCTAGGTTCTCTAATTTTTCTGAAAAACCATATACAAAGCTGTGCAGTTTGTTTAGATAGTTACGTAACTTTTCTTGTGCTCCTTAAAGAACAAAAAGTCAGATTTCACAATCTGCTCCTGTTAAAATTTAGCAATTGAAAAGCAGAAAACTTTACAATAAGGTTCACAGGTCAAATCAATCACAAAACTCATGGACAGAGCGTGACAAATAAACAATTAGAATATGCATCTCATTGAATCAAAGTAATAACCAGGATTGTATTAAATTGCCACACCATTTATGCTTCCTCAAATTTACCTTTAACTCAATCTTATTACACTATCTAAAGTTAGCAAATGCATAGAATAACATTTGTATCAATAAAATACATTTACAGCAATAGAAACCTTTCTTTGTTCATTAAACTCCACATGTGTGTATCTGGACTCAGGGCGACACAGTAATAAACCAATTTTCTTACCCCCAATAATAAAGACCAATTCACTGATACCAGCTTTATATATTGTCCCCTCAACTTTATTTCACCACTTCAACCTCTCCCTGTTCTGCTACTACTACCCAATACCTCAGGACCATTTATCAGCTGTACTCCTTGCTCTCTCTGTCACTTTCCCGGCTTACATCTCACTGCAGTTCTACGCCTTACTCTCTGTCACCTCTGACACTGCACACCTCCGATTCACTCCTGACGCTGCTCTCCGGCTCCCCTCTCACAGGCTCTGCACCGACACTGGCTCCGCTTCGCGGACACCCTCCGGACCGTCTATACCTCACTCCGCTGGCTCTCCACACCGCTAATGGCACAACTCTGTCTCCTCTCCAATCAGCTCCACAATCCCTCGCCCCGGCACCCAGGGACACCAAATCTCTACCTCAGGTAAGTCACAGTACACAGCTCACTTTAGCACTGATCTCCTTCAGCCTGCCACCACTCACTCTCTGCACCAACTGACACTTTCCAACTGCTTTTTCCTGCTCCTTCTCCCTTGGCCAGAACCTTCTAGAACCAGCTCATTCCACTGCCCGTGCGCTATCGTTGACCTGTTGCCTAGCAACTCTTCCCATGCGCCAGCCACCAAGGCCTGCCCAGTAACAGCCCTGAACCATCAATTAAAATAGGTCCCTGAACCACCAATTAAAATAAGTTTTCCCAAGTTAACAATTAAAGGGGTTCTACCATTATGGGGTGCCACACATGTATGCATGGCACCAAAGGTAAAGATGGACAGAATCCTAATCCTAATCCATCCACATGAAAAGTCTGGATTTGCAGTGGTTACCCAAAAGCTTTGGAGCCCAGTGCAATGGCAATTAGATATTGCTGCCCTAGGTGACCCTTATACCTCTCTTAAATGTCATAAAAACATTATAAAATGGCTTAATTCGGCTAAATTACAAGAAACACATTTACGGTTTCTGAATAAAGCAATAATCTCTCAAGCGCAAAGGCCATATAACGTCTCAGAAGAAACAGAATTTGTCCTAAATACAAGATAGAGAAAGCAACACTTATCTATAACTTTATTTGGACAATTAAATAAAATAAACTCAATAAAAAGATTGTGAAGAAGAAAAAAAAAATGTGTTTGTTTAGATAAAACAAAAACATATTTTTTTTGTTCTTCACAATTATTAAGTGTATATAATTGTCCTGGTTTCCTTTCTAAATAAATTTGTAAATATTTTCTTTGTTACTTCTCCTCGTTACATTTTTATTTGTTCTGTGTGAATAAGTTGAAAATAATATTCTCCACCCTAACCAATGACAAACTTCCTTTGACTCTCAGAGAAGAAGGAATGAAATCTCACTCTTGATTGGCAATCCTTAACTCAGAACGAGGGCATATAAACAGGCATCTGTCACTCATACCTTGACAAAGCTCTGACCATCAGCAGACTGGCTGCTGTTCTCATATACTATTTATTAATATTGAAGCCAATCTTTACAGTGGTGCACCCAGGGGAGGTTTCTGGTTGCCCAGAAACCCCCCAGATTGAAAATATAAAAATAAATATTGAAAAATGAGCAAAAAATAAATAAATGTGAAAATTCAAAAAGGGGCATGGCTTCGTGAGTGCCGTGAAAGGGGCGTGGCTTCACGGCCATGTGATCTGGACTGACATGGAGGAAGATGGTCCTGGCCTATGCTGCATTAGGAAAGCAGGTGGGAATGGTGAATGAGTCACTACAAATACAACAGTGCTTATGCACTGACACATGCTCTATACATTATGTAATGTGCTCATGCTCTACTAATGCATTGTATACTGCAATTACTATTAGATCTGTTCCTTCAATATAATACTATTTTACTGTGTGAAAGAAGTAACTTATAAATCACCTATAAAAAAAAAATCAGAACAGGACTTGTTACAGCCAATAACCAAAGCAATTCCTAAATGTAGAATTTATTTTCAAATTGCTTTCACAGAGAACATTAATGGATGTCTTACATATCCTGGCAGTCAGATAGTACGACCATGTTGTCAGTATTGTCATTTTATATATGTTTTATTTTTTAACAGTGCATCATATTAAGTAGCTCTTCACAATTTTACATACATACCTCTGCTGCATTACAGTCTAATTCCCTAACAAACAAGCACACATACACACATTCACACGCACATACACACATGCTAGGGGTAATTTTTGCCTTGTGCAGTATGACAGGGAAGGCCACCTGCTGGTGATAATGCCCAAATCATTCTGAATAGCCCGGATGATTGTGATTGTTGAACACTGGGCAACGTCGTTGCCCCCCATGTGCAACACCAGAACATCCTGCACCCCCCGAGCTAAAACTTCCTTCGAGAACCACTGCAGAAGTCCCGACCATCTCATGCCGCCCCTACCAAACCAGCGGATTACGCCAGGAAGGGACGTCAGGAGCGCCATCGCCTCCCTCCCGATATCGCGCCGCACGCGAGATGTATGAGTGGCCAAATACCCAGACAGACTTGGCCGGTAAACCTGTAAGCAATAAGAAGAAAACCATGAAAAAAGACGGAACTAAACACAGTACGTCAGTCCTGAGTCCTGAACCAACACATGCCCTGACGAGCAAAACGTCAGTATCAATCAAGCAGCAACAGAACGTAAGGGAGTCCATAACAAAAGGAAAAAATTGTCCATCAGAGAAAGTCCATAACTGTGGATGGAAAACGTGTTTAAGCACCAACCAGTGAAAGGTAGGAGGGAGAGGAAAGGGAGGGATTGGAGCAGGGAAGGCCACCTGCTGGTGATAATGCCCAGATCATTCTGGGGGGCGGGTTATAACCGTAGCCCGAGTGCGGCGGCTGAAAACCTAAACCCCCAGCAAACCTTAGCGTCTTTTATTGCCTCTTTGGGTTCTTTTGTGGCCAGGAAAATCTGGGGGGAGAAAGCTATGCCAAGCGCCCCTACCCACAAGGGGTAAGCAAATGCTGGGAAAGCCACCGGGCTAGGGCCGAGGAACAGAAGGGGGTCCCTGAGACATCATAACACCATGCAACATATCAGTACGGACGTATTTCCTGTAGCAGTTCTATTCTCTTGACCTCCTCCGCAGGGGAACCAGCCAAAGTAGCTGAAGTAGCCGCCCCAATCCTGAACGAGTGTGTGCCGTACTTGGTCCTGTCCAGACCTGCCGCCTCGAGCACACGCTGTAACACGGCCTGGAACTGGAAGATGGTCAGCGGAGATCCGTCCAGGTGTTGAAGGCCGGGCTGCAGAAAAGCGGGACGACAAAAGAACAGGGCAGGAAACCGGAGAACCAGTAGCAGGCATAGAAACCCACTGTCCCCGCCCCAGCTGGTCACATTTAGATTTAGCAATGCGACACAATACAGCCCCCTCATTAACCACCACGTCCGCAGCCATCAAGCCAGAATTCAAAGCCGTTCGGGATTGAGCTACCAACTCGCTAACCCGAAAAGCCCCGGCCAGAGCGACTGAAAACGCCGTAGAAAACAGGAGGGCCTCGTACTGCGAATGAGTGATGCCAGGGAGGAGCCGAACCAAGTCTGTAAGAATGTCTGTGACCATCCGGGGGAGTGGGGCGTGAGCAAACCAACCCTCTCAGCGCCCTGGCTATCAGGAATCCCTTAGTGAAGTCCTGATGACCGTTAAGGCGCAAAAAGAAAGATATGCCCGCCAGCACCGCTGGCCTTAGATCGGCCGGCGACATACTCGCCCCAGATGAATTCCTCCAGCCTAGACCGGCCCTGCTCCGACTCAGTGGCATGGATGCCAGCGAAACGGACCCACTCCTCCCAGGCCCTTTGGTAACCCTGCAACGTACCCGGCGCTAAAGAGAGGCCCGCCAGATCCTTCAACCGCGACCGACCACCTGCCATAAATGAGAAGGACAAGGTGTGCCACTCTCCTCAGCACCGGGTGCAAGGCTCCTAAATTTATCCCACTGGAACGAGACAGAGCATCGGCCAATTCGTTATTAACCCCCACCACATGTTGGGCCCGAAAGCGAACATTGAACTCCAGGCATCGCAAGACTATGCAGCGCAGAAGCCACACCGCCGGGGGGGAGGAGGCACTCAAATTGTTAACCGACTGGACAACCCCAAGGCTGTCACAGAGGAAAACAATCTCTCTATCCCAAAAGCGGGAGGCCCACAATTCGGTGGCCACCGTGATGGGGAACAACTCGAGGAGTACCAAGTTAGAAGTGATGCCCGCCTCCCCCCAGGAAGCCGGCCACGGCTCCGCACTCCAAGAGCCTTCGAAGTAAGCTCTGAACCCAAAGGCCCCTGCTGCATCCGTTAATAATTGCAACTCCACATTAGAAACAGGGGGGGCCTGCCAAACCCTAACACCATTGAAGCTGTCCAAAAATTTAAGCCAAATGCGCAACTCTTTCCTCAATTCCTGCATGATCCTAATGCGGAAATGAGCCTTAGGCACCCCGATCATTGCCTGCTGGAGCCGTCTGCTTAAAATCTTACCCATGGGGATAACGCGACAAGCAAAGTTCAAAGAACCCAGAAGGGATTGCAAGGTGCGCAGGGAAACTTT
Source organism: Limnodynastes dumerilii (assembly GCA_011038615.1). NCBI lineage: Eukaryota > Metazoa > Chordata > Amphibia > Anura > Limnodynastidae > Limnodynastes > Limnodynastes dumerilii. The sequence continues at coordinate 2,092 of WWET01004583.1, read as the reverse complement.
ATCCGCCGCCAGCATTTGCGATACCTTCTGTTTGAGGGCAGAGATTTTATCTGCCGGCAAACGGCACAGTCCTGCCATGGTATCAATCTCGATACCGAGGTAAGACAGGCGCGTGCTAGGGCCCTCAGTCTTGTCCACGGCCACGGGCACACCCAAAGACGCAAACAAGGTCGAGACCGAGAAGAGAAGGTGTCCGCAGAGGGCAGAGGTGGGAGGCGCCACCAAAAGGAAGTCATCCAGATAGTGGGCCACGTCATGACGCCCGGTGCCCGCTGTGATGCACCAGTGCAAGAAGCAGCTAAACAGTTAAAAGTACGCGCAGGAAATAGCGCATGTGCAAACAGCGATCCACGTAAAACTTTCCCAGCAGACGGAAACCCATGTAGAAACCCATGTAGACAAAGGATTCGGGGTGTAAAGGAAGAAGACGGAAAGCGGACTCAACGTCCACTTTAGCCAGCAACGCCCCAAGGCCAAAACCTTGCACCAAAGCCAGCGCAGACTCAAATGATTGGTAAGACACAGTGGAGTGAGATTTGGGGATGGCGTCATTCACCGACATGCCCTCCGGAAAGGACATATGCTGAATGAGGCGGAATTTTCCAGGGGCCTTTTTGGGCATGACACCAATGGGGGAAATGACTAAGTTGGGGAGAGGAGGATCATCAAAAGGGCCAACCATGCGACCCAAGGCTACTTCACATGAAACCTTGTCCAAGAGCTGCTCAGGAAAACTGCGAGCGGAAGCCAGGTTACGGGGATGTTTTAGAAAAACAGGCCGGGAGATGGGAATGCGGAAACCCTCGTGGAAACCAAAACATAACAGGGAAGCAGCAACCTTATCAGGATACTGAGCTAGCCATTCATCAAGCTTGTTGAGAAGAATGGGAGACGGGGCCTTGACCCGACTGCCTCCAGCGCGGGAGCGGAGCGCTCTATTATTGGCACCTTAGCGCCTGCACTGTTTTGCGGGGTGGAGACCCCCGCAGCACATGCAGGTATGCGCGAACTGACATTCAGGGCCACGCTTGCATTGTGAATTATTATACCCGTAGCATCGCCCGCGCGTTCCAGGGGACTGCCCCAGCCCCCCGCCCGGGGGGGGGGTTGCCTGAAACTCCGCCCCAAAACTGAGAGGGAGGGGGGGAGCTGATGAACCGCCAACCAGATATCCGCGTCCTTGACGCCAAAGAAAGAATCACGCTTCCCATCGATCTTACGGCGGAAGCGCTCATCATACTCTCGCCAAGCCGTGCCCTTCAGGAAAACATACAGCTCATGCACCAGGTTGAGGTAAGTAAATATCCCACCCACTAATGCTGGGAACTCCTCTGCGTAAGCGGCTGTGAAAGCAAGCGCACCTATAGTCCAATTCTCATACGTTTTGGCCACCCCCATGCCGTTCTTAGCAAGGGCCGCTGTAAGGCCCAATTTACCCTCCGTGGTGACGCAAAACATGTCGACATAAATGCCTTTCTTAATGCGTTCACGCACATTGGGCCGCACCAAACTGACAACAGGGGTGTGGAACAATACGTAAGAGAATCCTTACTAACTGGAGGACCAGAAGTGGTAACAACCGCCCTGCGCTCATCCCTGGACGAGGAACCTTTTTGCAACAAATGCTTGCCTAGCAATTTTAGCAACTGGCGGGGCTGACTAGCGCGTGAAGGGGACGCATCGGGGGAAGAAATGGAACCCATGGAGTCAATATCAGACAAATTCCGACCAAGTAACTCACGGCTAGTAGCCGGCCCAGGTGCCGGATCCGAAACAGCAGCAGGAAGCGCAGCAGAGCTGGTAGAGGGTTGAGGATCCCCCAGGGGAGTCTCAGCTGAAGCAGTAGCATGCAGAGGGGCGGAAACCACCATTTCTGTCGCTGGAGGCCCTTGATCCGGGGCCCCCGCAGCCTGCGAAGAAACTGAAACAAAAGCCACGTGAGTAGTAGCAGCCCCAATACCACAACCCAATAGACCACCAACGGGAGGAGGTGCCACCTGTGCCGGGGGAGGTGGGTGACAAACAAAAGCTGGGTAATAGGGGCCCTGAGCCCCCGCAGCGGGGCCGTGATAATAGGGGGTGCCCCATGAAG
>WWET01004582.1:94174-105785 GCA_011038615.1 Limnodynastes dumerilii | reverse complement strand
CTGACTGTAGAGAATTATGGCAACTCTAGAACTATAACACTCCCTTTGAATTGCAGTCTTGTTGCCTACAGGCTCAATTAGGGAAATTACTAAATTATTGATTATTCTTTTCTGTAAAAAAAAACAAAAAAAAATTTAAATAAAAAAAGCAAGATAACTTTTATGCACAATAAAGTCTCTACATGTCATCATCTCTGCTGTCTTCCTCATCCAGGTCCTCATCTTCATCGCCTGCATCTCCAGACTCCAAATCATCTTCATCTTCCACCTGATGAAAAAGGATATAGCATAAACAGCCATAATTCTTATCTTGCTCCATCCAAATTAATAGTCAAAATGAAGAATTCTCTAAAACAACAATCATATGCCTTTCTTACTAAAGACCCTTGAGACAAACAAAGAAATTCACAATAAGCCAACATTACGTTTGCAGAAAATTGTCTAATTCACTTTGATTTCTCAGGTTACTTGGGATTTTACTTAAAATACACTGCATCTATCCTAGAAAGAGTGGTCCGTCATTCTTATTGGTATGAATGACTTACGTGTTGTCCTAGTTCTTTCAACTTATTCTTTAGAGAGAGTATTTTTTGGTCTTGATCAGCCAGTAGTATTAAAAGATCATCTTGTTCCTTCTTGGACTCTGCCACCTCCTGCACTAGTTTGGATTTTTCATCCTGTAAAATAGCTGCTGTACTGCGAGCAGAGTCTACCTCCAGTTTTAAAGAGAACTTCTCCTCAGTAATTGCTTTCAGTTCTTCCTACAAAAGGAAAAGATTGTTTAGAAAAAGCAGCACATCCAGAAGTCACCTATAAAACAGTATATTTTATACTACTTAAAGGGATCCATACTGTTTGTCATAGGTAGAAAAATAGTCAGTTAATAAAAATAAAATGTATAAGAATACAATTGTATTAAAACAAGGTGCAATCTCCACAAGCCTTTTTCTACCTTTTTATCTGTCTACAGAAAAAGTGTTGGCAGTTTATAGAAATATCCCAAAAATAATACAACACATAGTTAGTGCTATCAAGTGCATTCTTCAGTGTTATGTTGCATGTTCCACAGAGAACACAGCTGCATGAAGTGCCAACAACTTCACTTGTTTTTATTACCGGTACATCTAGATTTTATTTTTTCTAGAGGTCATTTTTTTTTTATATAATGTGTTTGTGAAATATTTCTTTATTTTATCTGTGCAAACACATGAAAGGCCATTCCCCTCACTTACACAGACTTCGGATACCCTAACTTAAACATTTAGATACTAAAGAAAGGGATGGATCGGAAGTCTGGATAGGGTGGAGTGCGTTTAGCATGCCGATACAATAAAATATAAATAGCTACCCCCTCCAAGCTAAGGACCTAATTGAATATATATATTTTTTTACGGATTGCACAGTGCATTATACAATTCTAGTTATCTAAAAATGCTCCCCCTTTTCGGAAGACTGGATCCGGTCCGATGACATTAGTAACAAACAGACCTTTAAAGAATTAAGCTCCTTCTGCAAGTTTGTCACTTTCTCCTCATACTCCTTATCTTTGGTATCAGATGGTACTGCATGATCAACTGATGATGTTACTGTGGCCTTTAGCAGCAAGTGAAAAAGAAAAATAGTCATACTCAAGCATACCATAAAAAGCATGTAACTACAGGCAAACAAAGCTAGACAATGATTAAAACAAACCTTTTTATTCATACAGAAAACTATGTATTAAGTGACAAAGCTCATACTTACATATGTATCTCTCACAAAGCTTGTCTCAGTTTTATTTCATACAGTACGTCTGTACTATAGGACATAAAACTGAGAGAAACATGCATAAATATATGATCTATGGCAAACCTATCACTACTAAACCGATAAAAAGCCAACTTACATTGACATCTAAGTTTTGAAGAAGCTCCATTCTTTCTGCTTGTAATCTGTTGATCTCTGTAGACTGAACTTGTAGCTGGGATCTTAGTGTTTCTATTTCCTGCGACAGAAGAAAGTACACAGAAGTATAAAGTGTTTTCTCTGAACCTAGGTGCGTCAAAATTCTACTGTATACTGTCTAAGCAATTCTTGCAACATACTAAAGCACAGTTCAGTAATACACAATCATGGTGAAGTATACATGACAAAGGCAATACCTTTTGCAGTTCTATCGCTTGTTCAGACACTCCACTCACTTGCTCCGTCTGATTGCCCACTTGACTGCACTTCTGATGAGAAAAACATGCAACATGGGCCAAATGTGTATTTTTACATCAATACATAATATTTACTGTGATGCTACAAGTAAGTAGTTTTTTCTTGTTAAGTAAATGAGATGTTATATTATTCTAAACTTTTTCCGCTGTTCATATTTATTGTGAAGGGAAACAGGCGATACCACGATGCCAAATGAAACTCATCGCCAAAACAAAAAAATATAATTTTAAATAAATATTATACACACACACACACACACACACACACACACACTACCACCAGTCAGCTTGATTTACAGAGCCTGCTACAGGATATTAGTAGCGTGCCATGGCTCTGTAGATGATACTACTGGGGAGTTATAGCCATTACTACAGAGCCATGGCATGCTACTAATATAGTGTAGCAGGTGACTGCGGCTCTGTAAATGATGCTGCCAGCTGAAGATATTGATAAAAACGATCAGTGCCGAGATGTTTATAAACAACTAACCAGCAGCTGCTAATTAGTTATTAATAATCAGCCACAGCAGTTAATTAATTGTGAATTGTTGCGGTCAATCGGCACATGCTCAGTTCTGGTGCTGTTCTGTGCATGCGTAAAACATCTACTGATCTGTGAATGTGCAGGCTGGAAGAAGGGGGAAAGCTCTGAGGGTGGCCTGAATATATACATACACACTTCATATAAAAACACTCACATATACATAAAGAACATGTTCACTTACCTGCCGAAAGTCTTTTTAGACTTCCCGTTTCTCCTTTCCGTGCTGCCTGCCTGATGATGCTGGAGGAGCAACCACCTGCAGTTTATCCACAGGGGAGGTCCTCCTGTGACCACTAATCCTTTGTTTGCTGAAACTACAGGGACCTTCTGTCCCAGTTGTTTCAGTGGACGAGCAGCGGAGAGATATACGATGGGGTCATTCTATGGATAAACCCAGTGTTTTCTCCTTCGCAACACTCCGGTCGCCAGGTCTCAATTTCTAGATATCATGGTGACCCGGAGACCGGTATTTGTCAAACCCTGCCGTAAGTCAGCTTTTGAATCCATTAAAACAAGTCAAACTGTTAGAATCTTTAATTATATTTCAAATGACAAACAAGGAATATTCACCATTGTTCCATATCCAGGGATCTTACCAGGTTTTCTACAAGCACATTCTTCTCTGAAAGCTCTCCTTGAAGTAGTTCATGTTGCTTTTTCAATTCTTCTATTTCTTCTTTTAACCGACTGACCTCTTCTGACTGGAAGCCATTCATTTGTAAATTGTTGTTATGAACATTGTGATGCTGATTATCTTTTCCTATTACAAGCAGAAAATAGTAAAGATTCACTTTTTTCTATACTCACTGGAAAGGAACGACCATATCTCACACGAACATCATTCACACAATTCCTCAATTCACAGCCAAACCACCCAAGACAATTTATCCCCATTAGAGCGTGCATGTCATTAAACACTACATGCACTTCCGTGCCATTATCATATCCATGCTGATATATGCTTTATATTCAGCATTTAGTGCTTACACCTTTTATGAATGTTGTTTATTACATATGCGATGACAGACACAACATTCAACTGTCAGGACAATGGCATGTAAATCTGACAATTCAAAGTGTCCCTGTGTCACCTTATTTATGGAAACGAGACTATATCACTTTCAGCTGTACCTGATACTGAGAAGAAATTTAAAGTGTGCAGAGTACTGGCTACCTTAACAACAGAGAATAATCAAATTGCCTGCGACACTTGCAAATTCACTCTTCATACAAATGTAGGATAAGAAGCATTCATACAGAGCAATATCCCTCTAATCTCCTTTCCAGGGATCCAATAAAACAACATATGGAGATAGGCAAAAACAAATAAATATATTAAAGCAAAAATAAAAATAAGCTTTGAGAGGTCCAAAAACAGGTAATCATAGAATAGTAAATGTAGAAGACATGATTCACACAAAGATAGCCCAGGCCACAAGAATGAAATGCTACGTGAACATTTTTTATTTAAAGAGCACCCACAAACCCCTCCACCACCAGCGTGCTTCAATTGGTGTGTCTGGCTCTATTATTTTAAGTGGCCCATATAAAAGTAGTAACAACATTTAACAATCTACAGTAAAAATAATGCATGTAACTTATAAAAGTCTGCAAAATACAACATGGCATTGTAAAACAAGAGAATGTAGAGGGAATGGCATAGGTATGGAGCAAACTGAAGATAAATAGAGTCTGAAGGTTGCCATTAGCAACAATAGCCATTAAGATTATACAAAGTGGCAATCCTTCAACAGAACAATGTGTGGATATTCGAACAGTGTCTATGCCAGTAAAACCATAGGCAGCATGACCATAGTAGTAGTCATAAGACCATAGGCAGCATGACCATAGTAGTAGTAAGACCATAGGCAGCATGACCATAGTAGTAGTAAGACCATAGGTAGCATTTCATTCTTCTAGCCATATAATGCCGTAATGCTCAAATGCTGTATTGTGTCTGCCATTATGCCTGATTTCCCATTTTTGGACAACTCAAAGCTAATTTTAAGTTATATTTATGGTTAAATAAATTTGTTTATTTTACCTATCTCCATATGTTGTTTTACTGAATCCCTTAACAGGAATTAGGAGGGATATTGCACTGCACGAATACTCATTACATTATATGAAGTGCAATTTGCCATATTATCACTGAAGGAATAAATGAAGTAAAGGACGCCATCATACCTAGTTGAACCTTCAGAAGATTGTACTGATCTTTGTGTTGCTGAATTTGGGCGAGCTGCTGGGAGATTGTGGTCTGAAACTGTTCATTCTTAGCTTGCAAAGTAAAAACACTTTGCTTCAGTTCTTCCAGTTGCATATCCTACAAAATAAAGCACAGATTAGATACATTTTCACCTGGAACAGTATTAAAAGTGTATAAAAGCAAAAGAAAGAAAAAGAAGCAGAGTAAGCATGTTGGTCATCGAAAAGGCACCTGGATCTTGACTCTGCAAATGTGCTACTTAATTAGTTGCAATATCAGCAGATCTATATACAACGATCCACAGATCCATAAGTGTTCCTGAATAGCCCTCATCACAGATGCCCATTCTCCCTTAAATGAGGACTACTAAAAGGCAAAAGAACACTTACTGGAATATATTTAACTTATAGCATATAGCAATATAGGTCACTATCACAATGTTGTGAGGCAACAGCAGGTGGAGATGCTGCACTTATTCAAAAACAATTAGTTTCTCTCTATAATGCCAAGCATCTACTTGGGCCACAGACTGTTTGGTAAAATACATTCACTATCCACACAACTAAGATAAATGTGACATGAGGACTAGGTTTTCTTGAACTACAGCAGAGTTAGGAGCAGAAAGGAGGGGTTGAGATAAAGCTTGCAGTCAAAAAAGGCTAATGAAAAAGGCATCTGGCACTTTTCAGAGCACCACTTTCAGTATGTACCCCCAATGCATTGTGCTAAAAAAATCAGCTATATTTTTTCCCATTTTAACCTTCTATACCTTTGGCAATCACAGAGCCAGTAAAAAATACTGGATAACGAAAGCTGTAGTCATTCTACAAGCATTGAAGTCAGTGGTTATGCTTTTTCTTTTACCTGTTCTCGGATTACTGTTTTGTAGTGAGATATGATGTTATCATGTTGCTCCAGGGACTTTTTAACTTCCTCCTCTTTCTTATCTTCTTCACTAGACTTGTATATGGCTTTTATAATGACCGCTGTATACGCAGAAAAATCAAACAATTTATAATACTTTCAATTTTTCTTTTTTTACACAAAATAAATAAAATACATATGTACACTTCAAAAGAAAAAAAATTAATTATCATGGTCACACAGATGCAGCTGTAATCTAGAACATTTTATACAGTAACAGTAATTTCCAACAACAATTGTGTAAGGTACTTACCCTCTAGTTCCTTAATTAGTTTGGTAAACTCATGATCAAACATCATGTGATCAGGAGTGGTGAAATTGGGTTGAGGTTTTTGGGCAGCTTTAGAATAGAACTCATGCTTGGTGATAAAGCCCAATTTTTCTGTGAAGTTTTCTTTTCCAATTCTCTTCTCTATCAACTGCTTTAACTTTTCTCTAAAGAAAATAAAGTCATTAATTATGGAAAGAGAATGCAATCAAATTTGAATCTCTTGTGTAACATTAGGTCTCTCATTGTGCAATTATATTTTTGTCATTACAATAGACTAAACCAATTGTTAGGCTCTAAAAAGAAAGGCTAGTCATTAACAATGGAACTACTGCTACACATGACCACAAAAAGTAACCCAGCCCCCTTTATGCCCACGCTTAAAGACACTTAAGGGGCAAACTGACAGTGAAGATGTAACGCAGACAGTTTGGATGCATAAGTTTCTAACACAGCTACCAAGTATAGCAAGCTAGTCTACCCGGGCAGTGGTTACATTCACAACATCTATGGAAGAAAACAAGGCTTCTTTTCCTCCTAAGTATACAAATTACTAAGCAACAATTTAGAAGTTGTTAAATGACTATTTCTATATAAACATATAGTTTTCTACTATGCTGATAAACCGCAGAGGTGCTGGTCACACCTGACATACTACAACACTAATTAAATCACGTGCAACTGGACAAGCATTTTTGAGTAAAAAGATTATGAAAAAACCACTGTCCTACAACAAATATGGCTATAGACAATATGTAACTATGTACACACATGATTTTATCAGACAAGATGGAATGGATACATTACTTGGTATTGTTCTCAAAAGAGTTATCATTGTAGTAAATACAGATCCCCAGCAGCAGTGCACATAGACCCTGAACAAGCTGCTCCTCTTCACCAAGGTTCTCCGATATCTGAGCTGTGAGCTGAAAAAGCCACTAAGGAAAACAGAGCTAAACAGAAAAAAAAAAACACTACAGTGATGAATGGCTACAAGAAATCTTAGAGCAGGGACAATTTATGTTTTTACTATTTAAGCTTCTAATATATAAATTTTGTTTTATGATATTCTCTTTTGGCAGTGAATGGATAAGTGAGCGTAGTCTTTGATGAAATTGATCAAATCTAGGCATAAAAATATGGTATAGATCCCAGAGAAATAAATATATCATTTTTAGTTTATAGAAACTTCTGCTGTGCATAGCCTTAACTGTCATGGAAGGTAGTCACAACCAAACTAAAATGTAAAGTGATCAGTTCTGGAATCTGCTACACTCCTAATTGGCTTACAAGCCTCCAACACATCAGGGGTAAGATTTACTAAGCTGCAGGAAAGGTAAAATGAAGATGTTGCCCATAGCAACCAGTCAGATTCTAGATCTCACTTTCCTATTACATACTAGAAAATGTCCTATCCCACAGCTTAGTAAATCTGGCCCCAGGAATTCAGCGGGTAACAAATACACAGCCCACCCTGCTACATGTAGCTTTATTCTAAAAATGTAAAATGGACAAAAAGACCAAGTCAGATCACAAATGTAATAAGACGTGGAGAGAAAGGAGCAATTAGAGAAATATATTTAAAAAAGTGGGAATGAATGAAAATAGATATTAGAAAGGAGGTTCTAATAAGTGCAAATATTTTATGCATTGTTATTTAACTTTTTAAATATACGCCATGTAATGTTACACTATTGCATTATGGTTAAAAAGGGAAAAAAATTTTTAGTGCATGTAATTATTTCTTCATTATTCCACAAAAGGGACTGGATCCAGACCTCTGCAGCTGCGATCCCATGTCACAAGGGAAGGTCTCAACCCTTGCTCCTATAGTTCCTACCTTAACTTTCCTGCACTGTCCCCACTAACATGGAGACAACGCGGAATTGTAATGCAGTGTGCTGTACAATTATCATCCCTTCCACTGAGATGCCACACAGCACCATCATAAGACATACAATCACCCCACTTATGTCTTCTGTAAGTTCATCCCTCCCTCTTAGTGTGTTAGCTCACATGAGCAGGGCCCTCCATCCTAGTGTTGTTCCCTCCTCCACCACCACCCCTCACTTTGTACCCTCTTGTCCCCATCCCCACCTGGTGGCCCCCTCTCAACCTCTCACTGCACACTATCCCCTCCTCCCTAATCTACCAAGCTTAACCTTGCATTTTGCCTTGCTGTCTGAGCTTGCTTCACTTCATTTTTGTGATATTTTTATATTGTATTTTAATATGTACTATGCTGTCCATCCATGTCCTGTATGTCTGTGTTGTATTTTGTACGATGCTGCGGACACCTGGTGGCGCCTTATAAATAAACAATAATAATAATAATAATACAAGCACGGATCTGGATCCTTTGGAGCCAGAATTTCATTGTGGTAAGGATCCAGTCCAAGTTTAATAGCTTGCTCTTTAATATTACTGTCCAGCAGCATTTGTTTTGTTTTGTATGATAGTTGTGAGAGTGGTTGTAAGAATATATTTATATTTTTAGAACAACAAATATTTTACATTTCATAAACGTTAGGTTAAGAGTTCTATATTTCCACACAAAACCATAGAAAAAAAGGATACAAAAGGCACATTAGCTGCATTGTGAAGGAAATGTGTGACAGCAATGGGACAGTTGGATAACCAAGTACACAGCAACATTAACAGCCCGACTCTGGTCTGCACCTTACTACCCTGAAAAAAATGGAGACAGTAAATGAGGTCTTGTATTCCACAAACTGTCCCTAGCTTCCAGGACTACTGGAAGTATGCTAATTAATTCCTCAAACGCTACTGTACAGCAAGCATTGTTCTGAGATCTGTGACCGGATCCTCATCTTATAGCAGACTGCTAAACCCAGCCCTCACTGTACGATATAAATAGGAATCCAATTCACAGTGCGTATAAACAATACATTGAGGTTTGTCATGCCCCACGCACAGAACTGCTGGGCGTACGCAAACAATATCCGTATATCAAGCGTTCCGATACGTATCCCAGGATTCTGAGCAAACGCCGCATTGAACCACAGCTGATTTCTGCATGCTGCATGTGAAAATCAGATGCTGTTTTTAGTTAAGGATCTTGCCCTTGGAAGCAAACTCAAAAACAGACTTAGATTTGTGTTAGTAAATATTCAGGCACAGTCCATATTTTCACAAGACATCAGGTTAAACACACAGGTTATAGTAGTTATCTCAGCTTAAAATTGATGATTCCTAACTTTTAAAAGTGTTCTTGTGTGATTTAACAGTTCAGAAATCAGAAAATCACAAGAGGGGAAAAAAAGGTATGAGATTATGTGGAAATCTGATGGTTAATATTGTTCATCGTTTTGACAATTACTCTGCCATTCTCTACAATGCTGTTGGCATACTTGTACTCAAATTGATCAACAGAACACATCAGAGGTTTTAAGATACATATTGGGTGGTCAAAGTATGAGCAATATTATAACTGAAAAAGAGAAAACAATTACTTACATTCTCACTATGTTTCTGACTAAATTCTAAGCAGCTTTTTGAACTCAATCTTACCTTCCTAAATATCTGAGATGTCCCTATATTAGTATCCAGTAAGATCTTTGGAATATTTGTAGCAGGAAATGAATGTGTTGATCTTGTGGGACCCAGGGACCTGTCCACTTAAGTTACAGTGAAAGTTAATCCAAGGCTGATTGTGACCATGGCAAAGGAATGCCATTATCTAAGGAGCGTTCTGGAGCTTAGAATGAAGTGCTGAAATATACATCTCAGAATAGTTTCATTAGTGCTACGTTCTGCTTTGTTCTTTAGGACGACTACTCAATATGAATTATTCTTTTTTGTTATTAAAAAGCAATGCGGTCACAATTATGGGAATTTATTTTCAGACAAGGGAGAGGGTCACACTCGACCAAGGGTGGACATCCCAATCAAAGAGAGGGAAGGGAGCTTGAAAAGAGTTATTCCCGCCTCATATTAGGAATATCAGTTTTCAAGAAAAATAAAATGTGATGCGCAGTTCATGCTTTAAAGATGCAATAGTACCATCTGCTGTTTCTATATTTCAGTAACTAAGGACGCATCTTTAAATCAGAAACGTAGTGCTGTGTCAATCTCATCGCATTTTGAGAAGACAGCAATTTTGAGGGTGTCATGCTGCCTCCTCTATGCAACAAGCACCAGTGATGAGCCCAACACCTTAACATCCTGAGAACGGGAGTACCATAGCAGCAGAGACACGTGATCAAGAATCACTTCAAAAGCAGTTATGTTAAAAATAAAACCCACATCAAAAAAAAGCAAGGAAAAAGAAGCCCTGCAGTGGCAGTAAGCAGTGCCAACACATACATACCCGTCGGTCGATCTTATCCCCCTGCAAATCATACATCACAAATTTAACATTTGTACTAGGGTTAGTTTGTTGAAAGTGTTTTTAGCAAGCCTGGCACTGTGTGCTGGTATCTATTCAATAGCTTAAACATAGGTGTATGAAATTGTGATGAAACGTATTATCATTAAGACAAGGACTGTTAGCTGATGCCATAAATAGCATGACAAGTCAAAGACTATACTAGACAAGTATTTGTCTAAAATCATAAAAGATAAGGATAATCACATATCTATACTGTTGAAAATGAGTTTCAGCTGTTGAAAATGAACAGTCTATGGTTGACTATGTGTCTTTGAAGAAAAAGAAAAAAAGGCTTTTATTTTTATACAGGTAGAATGGCAACTTTATTTCTGATAAAATCAGTCAGCTTGGGCCAATAAACTCATTGAGCAGCTACTTCTATATAACACTCTGAGCATGTCTGGGATCAGTGGAAGACAAAGTTTTGGTATACAGATACTATAATATAGGCTTTCACGTGTCTTTAACGCTGACACAATGAGATTTCCAACCTTTGTTTGTGAAACCAGTATGTTTTTGGGTATTGCGGTGATTCATGTAATAACAGCCTTTGCAAAATGCAGAGCAGGGAGTTCATGATGAGACAGATATTAATAACATTTAAAAAAACAGGTAGAAATTGAAATATTGGTTAAGAAGATTAGCTTAATAGGTTTTATTTTAATTTTAATGTAGTGTAAATGCCAAATAAGTAGCCCTACGCAGTAGTACAAAAAAAAAAAAGTTTGCAATTTCCCTTTGGCAATCTATAGTGATAACAAATTTGATTTTCAAGAACTAAACTGTTATGCAACTACAAAAAGCGTAAAACTCAAGGGATCGTATAAATAAGAGTTCATAGAGACATAAGAAAGCTTTCAAACGGACGGAGCAGCAAAATTCTGCACATAGGTGGCCAGTGCACTCCCACTGGACACCTAACCTGTGTATTCAGCATTTATCTTTGAGACAGCGAATGCTGTTCTTTTGTTTGTGTTGTATTTTAATCTTCAGGCAACACTGCACTAATTACAAGTAAGAGGAGTGCCTTCCAATTGGACATAGTGTGTGTATAATAAAAAAAATAAAAATAAAT
>WWET01004582.1:78459-89052 GCA_011038615.1 Limnodynastes dumerilii | reverse complement strand
AAGATTACATTACACAACCAATAGGACATCCAAAAATCTTGACAAAAGGACTCCATAGATGTGGAAACTGTACAGTATGTAGAACTAAAAAACCCAAAAGGATTAGATGCCTACATATTTCCTATCTACATCTATGAAGACCATGGAGAGAATCTTAAAAAAAACATGCATTACTAACTATAACTATAAGGAAAAAGTTAGTTAGTAGTAAGATTACACAACCAATAGGACATCCAAAAATCTTGACAAAAGGACTCCATAGATGTGGAAACTGTACAGTATGTAGAACTAAAAAACCCAAAAGGATTAGATGCCTACATATTTCCTATCTACATCTATGAAGAGAATACCATGGAGAAAGTGACATCCAATTTTTCTTTAGATAAGCGAATGCACATCTTAAAAGTATGTAAGCACTTACTTCAGTTAATATGTCTGCAGGGACACCGGTGGCCATTAAGATGATGCAGAGCTGCTGCAGCAAACCACACTGGTACATGAACTTCTGGCAACTGCTAGTGCCACCAGGGGGATTCACTGGTGACACCAGCACCCTGACTAACTGCAAACATGAAAAGATCATGACAATTACTAGGCAAACATTTTAATGCTAGTTTTTAAAGCCAGGGAGATAATTTAAAACATTATTAAAATTATAATGGAGTGCTAAAATAATAAAATTATCATAAAACACATGATGCTTATACCTGTAGCATTAAATGAAGATTTGTCACTTTCTGTGCAGACCACCCAGAATTGTCATCCCCCACCTCAAACCATGCCTTCATACGCTGGATATAGGAGCCTTCTTTAAAAAAGTTTTGATTGGAATTGTTGTACTTCAATAAGTTCTGGAGTAACAGCAGGCAATCTTCTACTACAATACCTGCAATTATAAAAGAGTAAATATTAAAATATAGGGAAGTAAGGATGCATCTAATACGTCTGGTGGCTGTTAGACTATACAAATTGTTACAGCACTACACCGGTGATGCCAGATGCTGTGACAATCTAGTATTAAATACTAGAAGTAGCAAAATTAAACAAAAATTAGGATTCGTTCAATTATGATTTCTCATTAAGTTGCATAAATAGGCCAACACTGAATTTTGCAAGATGCTGGAACTCCAGACTGACAACAACCCTTTGGATGTTATAAGGGTTCCTAGTTTGTGCACAATTTAGAATCTTGCTTATTTTCTGCTTATACACAAGGCGTAAATTGTCAAAATACAGCAAGGAATAAAAAACTATACATACTCACATCCGAGAATCAGTTTTTAGACAAAAAAAATGACTCCTATTTATTACCTATTAACTCTTAAATTTATTAATTGCTATCAGGCTTCCACATGCTGAAAACCCTGTTACGGGTATACGTTAACATGTCAATCATAAATGAAGCACATTTACCAGTGTTTAGACAGCATATACATTTTCACAAACCGTTTGCACTTTTAACACAAAGAAAAATGAAACCATCCCATGGAAGTTAGAGGTGTTAGAATAACATTAATGCTCTTGAGCCATGGGTAAGCAACTGCAGAATTGGTGAGGATAATCCCACAAGTATCTAAACCTTAGCTCCACCACGCAACCGGAATGTACAACAGATACAGGAGACTATGGTTTTAAATGCACCATTCTACTAAACTAAGTTTATATATTCAAAATTCTGCTATTGGTAAAGCATAAATGTAAAAAGTGAAAAACTCAATGATGAGATCATGAAGACAAGCAAATTAAAATGTTCTATTAATTTAAAAGTAAAATTGAAGTGATGTCCTAAGTGTATAGCATCTTACCCTTTAACTGAATCAGCCACCATAATCTTATTTTATCTGTGCACCAACTTACCCCCATCACTGTTTCCTTCTTCTGAAATTATGTCAAGAAGTCTCTCAAAAGCATTCTCAAAGGCTACAATTTTCTGAATTGCAGCATTGCTTTTTGTTAGCTGCTGTAACAATAAAAGGCCCTGTAGAAGAAAATAAATATTAAATATGTCACACAAAGCCATTATGGTGGTTATGTGGTTTTTAGCATTCTTCTGGGTAAATGACAATAATATTGTTTTGCCTTTTTTTTTTTTTTACACAGGTTTCGACAATTTTTATTTTTTTCTTGAATCAGATAATTTTTATTGAGGTGGTTTTACACCCCACCTAAACAAAAAGATTTTGGGCTGGATTCACCACCCCGTAATTTTTCATATATGTATTTAATTTTATGATTCTAGCTACTACGCATGCGTAGTAACTATTTTACGCAATATACATAGCATTTTGTTACGTAGATTGCGTACATACGGTCTTTAAAGACCGCATATATGCAATCTATGTAAAACAAAAAGCTACGTAGATTGTGTAAAATAGTTACTACGCATGCGTAGTAGCTAGAATCGTAAAATTAGGCACGAATGTGAAAAATTACGGGGTTGTGAATCCGCCCCGTAATCCTTAACTCCAATGAGAAGTGTTACATATATCGGTCTTAGAAAAGTTTTCAGTACATAGCAGATCAATAGATATAGTACAGGGAAGACAACAATTAAGTCAGCATCATCAATAGTCATTTATATTTGCTTAAACATTAATTTCAATATTTGTAGTACTAACTGCCACTGGCTTGACACATTTTTTGCAAAGCTTAGGCACCAGTGTATATACATTTTTATATATTATATACACACTACATATATATATAAAAGACATAAAAATAGTCGTTAACACTCCGGTGGCCAGGTCCTAATTTCTAGCAGCCATGGGCGGCAAGTAATTGTTGTAGTCTAAAAGTACAAAAGTGAGGTTAGACTAAACAATTGTAACTGTTAATATTATTCATGATTTTCTTATGGTTTTTTCCTCTACACAATCTAAGAACATTCTATGGGCTAGAAATGAAGCTTTCTGGGTGTCACAAAAGTAGTCATTTTAATAATTGACTTACATCATTACGTATCACCTCTCTAGAATCATCAAGTAAATCCATTAGTCTGGAAACACCTGTTATGAATTAAATAGACATGCTTAAAATACATTTACATATACATTTTTTTACAAACCTAGGAGACAATAACAAGATCATGCTCAATTTGGTATCATGAGATTTATGATCAAAAAAAAAAAAGTTGTCAGATATATCTATCTATATATCTCCATATTAATGTGTAAACTATACTAAAAAGACAAGTCAATCACTTTATACTAAAAAGACAAGTCAATCACTTACCCATTGGGCTCACTAAAACAATCTGCTGAACTTGTGGCCCCTGCTGTTTCAGAAGAGTGGTCAGCAGTTTTACCCCAGGCCACCGCACATGGAAGTCAAACTCCTGTGAAAGTAAAAATATTTATATGAGGTGTGTTATTTCAAATATCATTTGTAGGTCAAGTTAGTTGATTAGTCTAAACACAGCTCACGAGAATACTTAGCAATACTCATCTGTTCTACCCTATTAGATCTTACAGTCTAATCAATTAACAACAAATACTATGGCATGTTTTCTGTCAACAGCCAACTAACAAGCATTATTATATTTTTATTTAATTACAGTAGTCAAAGAGGAATTTTTTGGGAAGTGGTGATACGAAAATAATACAACTGAATTGAGTTATACCTTTTAGATTAAATCAGTAGGATAAGTGCCTTACATGGCATACCACTGTATATACATACCCACTTTGAGCAATGATTTATAATGAAAAAAAAAAACCCTCTATAAACAATTTTTATTTATGCAAATAAAACAGTTGCCCATTACTTTCAGACATAGAATAACTCACTTCTAAAATAGACAGTAAGAGTGTGATATTGTCTTGTTTAATAAACATTTCTGTGAATTGTTCTCCCAGATCGTCTGGCTGTATTTGCTGGTTCTCCTCTGTAAAAGAATTAAGAAATTATTGGCCAACATGCTAATGAAGTAAAACAGAAATCCAGCCAATTAGAAGACACCCTACAGTATGTAATTCTAAACGCCATTAAGTGATAACTAATTAGAAAAATGAGATATAAGTCAATTAGTTTGAGCAGTGCTCCTCAACCAGTGTGCCACGGAATGTTGCCAAGTGTGCCGTGGTGCAATGCCTCCAACAGGAGAAAGAGCACTAAAAGACCTTGCCTTAAGGAAATAACGGGATACTGGGAGGCTGCAGACACATGATGGGGGCTACTGGGGAGGCTGCAGACGCATGATGAGGGCTAACATAGTTAAATAAGTTATAAGAAAAAAGTTATTAGCTGCGATTTTAAATGTTATCAAATAAAGAAATAACAATTAAATGTAATATCTGTGTATGTACTTTGTAATTCCTTCTTTTTTTTGTATATTTTGGTGTGCCGCGGAATTCTGGAAGGGCTTAGGTGTGCCGAGGGTGAGAAAAGGTTGAGGAGCACTGAGTTGGAGGACATCATTTATGTGGAAATAAATCGAGTCAAAGAAACAAATTTGCTCATGGACAAACCATAATAAGAAACAAGGAGTGCTAATCTATTTTTATCAGAACGCAGGAAAATGACACTGAAATTTACAGTGGTGTTAGAATTGCCACCATTCATATTTTAAATAGTTGTTGTCTGTGCTCTAATGCTGACAAAAGCACTTTGTGTGAGGACATCTTAAAAAAGATGTAATGTAATGTACTGAGCAGTCACCATAATAAAAACAAACATAATATAAAAGCAGGATAATGGTAGTTAAACAGCAGAGCAGGTGCATATGTCACACACAGATGAATGCTTACTCTTCATGAACAGTCTATGAACAAGCATATGTTTACCTTTTGCCTCTCTTTTATCATTTTATCATCATACCTAAATATGCCAGATCCATCCCATTTAATAAAAGCAATGTTATAAAGCTGGTTCACAGGAAAATTCAGATAAAACACAAGGGTAGGTAGAAGTGATGGAGCTTGTGGGCTAGAGACAAACACATTACTTGCAGGTTTAGATTGTTTAGAGCGAATAACACTGAGTAGCTTGGAAAAACACACACAAAAATGTTCTATTAAATCGTCCAGCAATTACCAACATAAAGCCCATGAAATCATGCCGTTTCCATGCTTTAGTAAGATAGGGGTTACATTTAGTAATAAAAAATAAATAAATAAATAAATAAAAGGAACCCAAAATAATAATGAAAAAAGTTCCAAAAGCGCGTTTCCCTTCCAACATAAAATGTTGTCCCTAAAACATTATAAAATTAAATATTAATAAAGATATTTAAAAAAATAAAATAATAATTCTATATTAATAAAATAGAAACCATTTTTATATTTCCACATTGGAAGATATTCAGATGTTAATCTGAGTGGTGTTCAGGCATCAGTGATTTATACCAATTAAAGCAATCCATGGCAAAATATTGTTCATAAAATAAACACTGTGTGCCAGATTAATTGCAACATCCCACTGCTATCTCAGTTGTAACTAGCGGAATAAATGTGGGAAAAAAAAACTAGACACTGGGCCGGATCCAGAACTACGTCCGTCTTCCATAGATGGATGTAATTCAATAAACAATAGCTACTGCGCATGCGTAGTAGCTATTGTACGTAATCTGCGTATCGTTTCGATACATAGATTGCGTATATGCGGTCTAAAAGAACAATGTTTTGCCATGGATTGCTTTAATTGGTATAAGTCACTGATGCCTGAACACTACTCAGATTAACATCTGAATATCTTCCAATGTGGAAATATGAATATGGTTTCTATTTTATTAATATAGAATTATTATTATTATTTTATTATTTTTTAACTACGTCCAGAGACAGACGTAGTTCTGGATCTACCCCATTGTTCTTTTAAACTTAACACAAAACGGAGAGTGATGAATTTATATGAATATGTTTTTATTTAATAGCTATACCTATATTTTCAGTCACAAAAAAAAAATATATTAAATGGCTGAAGATGTCATTTTAGTTATTGAATATAGATGGGACCAATTGTGCGCCTCCTAAACTTCCTATCAATAAGGAACATTTAAATTAAAAAAATTTAAGTACTTAACTTGTATGTTTGCTATAGCAAGCAGACAGACCTCCCTAAGGTCCAATGACACTTGCAATTCACAATATATATGCATGTTACACTAATCAGCAACAATTTGCATCTAAGCCCATGTGGCAGAGATGCACCTTATCACTGAATGTTTAGTCTTCACATTTTATTCTTTTATCAACATAGGCTCTCATTGCGAGCAATTATTCCAAAAGCATAACTTAAATGTTCATTAGAACACTAGTCAAATTTAAATGATTAATGTGTAACCCCTAGAATGACTTCCTACATAAAAGCATAGGAGTAGCAGTCTATAAAAATGTAGATGAGTAAAAGTGCAGTTAGAGGCAGTGAGTAAGGGGAATAACATGCATGCACACAGGTGCTGATTTTACCTTCTGATTCAGCTGTAAAGGAAGAAATGAAATAAAGAAAAGATAAGTTCACAAACACAAGCCAACTGCAGAGTATAATGAACACTGTAAACTATCCAAGGATGACTGTTTCATGCACCGTTAATGAAGCAACAGCTTTACTATTTAAAACACAATGATGCACTGTAGCAATCATTGCACATTGTGGGTTCTTGGTTAATATATAACTACATTAAATTGAATCAACAACTTAGCAACAATAGGTTATACCATGCCTAAACCTAAAGCTGCCTATTGTTAACATAACTTAAAAAAATGTTCATCAGATATAAAAAGCGTGCAATAAAACACAGATTTCAATATGAACACATGAAACTTCGTTAAAGCGATAACTTCTGCAACAAACAATATACAGTGAGGGACAATGATATCAGCATGCAAGTGAGGCCATTTGACCAACAGAAGCAGCCTGTCTGTCTGCCAGCAGCATTAATCTAGGTGGGATATCACCTGTGTCCTTGGGAAAGAGGCTCCAAAAATGGATTCGACCAACTGCATGTATAATTTGGTACAGGGAAGGATGAAAAACATTAAGGAGCAAAAATCAGAGTAACAGGTAATACATTTCCAGGTTTTTAAACCATGCAAAAAGTGAGCAAAACTTTGCATAGCAACAACTTCATTATCCAGTGATGTTCACATTTAGACTAAAAAAGAAATTAGAAAATGTTTTAAAAATATAAATGAAATATTTATATATTCTTCTGTTGCATAATCCATGCTGGAGAGTCGGAGAACCGACTTACAAGAGTGCTTAATTCAATTTGAATTGGATGTACCCTCAAGTGAAGAGTTTTAACATGGGTCAGCTTTCTGCAAATTAACAATATAAACGTGTCCACTTCTGCTTATTCAAAGAAATAAGCTTATCTTTTATTGCCAACAGAATGGAATTTTAACTTAGAACATCTACATTGCTACTCATGAGCTAAAGATACTTATAACTGTCAAAAATCTAGATCTAAGAGTTTTAGGAGTTTGGAAAAAATAGATCCACAACACCAAAACAATATCCCTTGCGGCTGTAACAGACAGGCACCTTCTATTAGATGAATGCTAAATTTTGACTTTAACTGGATGATAACATAAAACATGTCAAACAGTACATGAAGACAACAAAGGGTATTGGATTCTGATTATAACTGCACACCACTAGTAGAGACTTACCTGCCTCCTCTGTGTCATTGGAGATTATATTGTACAGTGTATCCAGAGCATAGCCAATGATTTCAGAGTCAGCACTGAATGGAGAATTTAAGTTAATTCAAAGATGTTTATCACTACATTTAAATAAACAGGTTTTAAAACAAAAATAAATTAAGACAAAATAATGTTACATTACTATTTTTGTCATAATGGAATTTTATGGGATCATGAAAAAAAGAAATTTTGACTAATCTGTAAACATCATTGGACCTAATCCATTCCTCCATTGCGCTTGGAGTTCTAAGCACAGCAGAATAAGAGGCGCGATGCTGGATGCCCGCAGCATTCTAGCTTCTGTACGGAGTTACAAGCACAGTACACAGCCTTAAGATATCCACACAGTCCCCATGTAAAATGCAATTCTGTATTGTACATAAACCAGATTTTACTGCGCAATTAACATACTACCCCCCCAACCACACAGTGGAAGTGCTTCCGCTTCACACCCTGTCCCGTTGCTGTAATTTTTACCAAGACGGAATTCTGGAGCCAGATATGTCCTAGAAATGCAGCGCATGCGCTGCTTACCAAAAAGGAAGCTTTTTCCAATGCTAGCGATCAGAAAACAGCCCCTTGTAATAGATTTGTATTGAATTCATTATAATAACATTTATTACATATGTGCATACAGTTGCTACTATGTGTTTTTATTTTTACCACTCAATATATCAGAGAAGTAATGAATCAGGGAGTTGTGGTAAATGTAATACAAAGTATATCCTCAAACGCACTGCACAACAGCATTATCATATATCAAATCTATTGATCAACAACAGGTACATTAGATATATTTAGCAAAACCAGGGAATAACATCTGGTTGGATTGGTTCGAGTCAAGTTATTCTGATATATCTATCCCACGTTTTACTAAATATATTCCGTGAACTTGTAGTAAGTCTCTAAAGTAATAAAGTGCAGGGAACGGTTGCTTAGGCTTATAGAGGTTTGTTCTTGAAGTCATGTGGTATGGTAGCACACCTCTTTTCTTTAAAGGGTTGAATTTTTTGTGGTAGTTCTATTGAAAAAGAAAATGTGTTTCATACCGGTCAGTCTGTAAGACATTCAAAAGATGATCCATTGCCTGAGTGCCCACTTCAAAGCGATATTTCTGTTTACAGCAAAGAGAAAACAAACACGGTTACTCAGGGTATGGAAACAAGAACTTTAAAAAACTGTATTATTACAAGCAAGCACACACATTTACCACTTAATTATCATTACCCAAATTACAAAAACAAAACAATTAGACATAACTTCCCATTATTCTAACTGAAATGCTTTCACATTGGCTGTAACAACAAACTTTGAGAGGACACAGATACTTCCATTAATGTTCTGCACATGTACAATGGAGGCAAACGACATAATATTTATCAAGTGGAAAACAAAATGTTTCATATAAAATGTTAGTCATGGTCACAGTGAGCTTGGTAGCTAAACTATTTACAATAAACCAACTTGTCAAACAGCTGTCAGAATGCTAAATTTATGAACCGTGCACAGTGCTCTGTCCTGAAAATGACTGCAAGTAAAGTTTCTACAGAGCACTGAGTCAGTATTGAGTGATAAATAGACCGCCAGATATGGACTCTTAAACCATAAAAATGAGAACGGAAAGGAGAAAAGATGCCTTCAAAATAGCAAACAAACCTTTGACAGAGACTTGAGGGCTCGGACAGCATCTCTTCGGTCATCAAGCAAAGTAGATGAGGCAACCCTGTCACACAGCTTCTGGATCTGGGAGAAAAAGGAGGAAGCAGTGAAATTAAAAGAGAAGATATTAGTACAGACTTGTTTAACAACTAGATAAAGAAACAGATTTGTGTACATAAACACTGAGAATCATTTGTAGGTCAACATACCTTTGCATAATGCCATCAGACCAGAACATTTTAATATCAATATAAGCACAGAAAGCCTGATTCACATGCATCAGCTTCTTAGATGCGTGTATAAGAAAATGGTTACTACATACGTAGCCTTTAGCTATGTATCTTAACTACACGCGGTCTTTAAAGCGCACACATAGTTGTTGTTGTTGTTTTTTTAACAGAGGAGGTGTGCCCATGCAGTCTCCATGGGAAGATAGGTAAAGTGGGTGGGATGTAGATTAGGCAGGGAGGGAGTGCTGGTGATTCTCCGTACATATTTTCCCTACTTAATACGGTTAGTGAGGGTGGTCTATGGCACCATTAGGCACCTAAAAACAGGGGAGCAGACTGGAGATGCAGGTGAAGATCCACACCTACGGATCTCACAATTTAGTGTGAATCTGGTCCAAACAGAACAGAATACAATGTAGGTATCTTTCCAACAAAAGCCTCATAAGGCCATTAGTGTGTTGGGTGCTAAATTGTAGCTGTGTTTGTAACAACCCTTGCTTGCCTATTTTTTCTAAATGATAAGCTAATTGTGAAGCAATTTACAGTTGTTGGTGTTCTAAAATCTTTTGATGGTTTGTATTATTGTGTATACTTTGTTTATTTACTGAAATCTAATAAAAACCTAATTAAAATAAAATATGCACTGTGTACAAATCCACGTACTCTTATTTTTAAGCATACATGCATGCAATTCTGGCTGCTTTTGTATACAGCACATACATATGTTTATAATCCAAATTAGATTTAAAATTACTAAACTAAAAGGAAAAGTGATGTTGCCCATGGCAACCAATCAGATTCTCTCTTCCTTTCCTGTTTCATATTAGAGCCTGTCAGCTAGAATCTGATTGGTTGCTATGGGAAACATCTCCGCATTTCCTTTTCCATAGTTTAGCAAATCTTGCACCTGGAGTTCAGAAAGCACAAATTTACACTCAGTCTAGGTCCAACATTGTTTTACAAAGGTCTGTCCCATTGTATTATGATATGGGTAGTATGCGAAGTGAAAGGTAGTGGTGTCTTGGTGTCTATCAATAGTACATATATATATATATATATAT
>WWET01004582.1:49700-64217 GCA_011038615.1 Limnodynastes dumerilii | reverse complement strand
GAATATGTTTTTTTGTTTTGTTCAAAGTGCTTGTTTATTTACCTGAAAAGGGATAAGTGTTCATTGTAAATGACTTTACATAGAGGTTACCTTGTGCCTGATATTAACCACAAATACAGACTCTGTTCTATAAATGTGTACAAATGTGACATGCTGTGGACACGAAGCACTTAAACAAATAGCTTCCTCTCCCAATCCAACCAAAAGATTACTAACGTTAAAAGGATACGGTGAACACATTTTATGTATTTCTGTGCAAAGATCACTGCGTGTTCTGTTTCTGGATACTTTTAATGTTTGAGCTTTTAAGTCTCATGTTAGTGCAATTAATCAAAACTGTTCTGTTATGTGTTTACAAATCTATTTACTTTACATCTATTTTGGCATTAATAAAAAAATTCAGCTATTCTGTAAAAAAAAGTCTGTAGCTTTTAAAATAGACCACATGTAGGCAACCTTCTGTAGTACAGGTGTAAAATAAAGTCCCAGCATGATCCAAAAACATAGGCATAGCGGTTACCTGGCAACGAATGGTGGAACTTGTGGTTTTAGCAACACCTGGAAAGCTGCAGATTGCCTGTGCCTGATGTAGATCCTTCAGTACTGTATAACTGGTTGTATTATGTTTTAATACCAATAATCCTGATCAGTGAGTTGTGGCTGCTTTTTCGCTTTCCTTCTCCTGGAATGGTAATGCCCTCTACATTGGTTATTCTAATTACATACTTCTCAATGTAGACTGCTCTTAGAATATCGCAGCAGGCATTTTTGAATATTCTAAGATATTTATTCTAAAGCATTTTATATTAATGACTTGTGCTTTTAGTAAAAATGAGTCCATCACTTTGAATATTACAGCTTCAACTTTTGTGTTTATGCAATCTTCATCTGCCAGACCAAATTAAAGCACTTCATCAGAAAATTGTTGAAAACTGCACAAGTGACTGTTTGTCTTGTAGAATAAAATTTTTTGTGATTCACCCACAAGAAAAAGATTCAAACTATGTAAAAGGGGTACACGTTGTCTTTTCTCCCTGCAAAAGCCATTTATTCTTAATATTGTCAGTCATGTAGATGGAATTTTATTCTGATTGTGTCTTGCACTACAAACCCAGATATACATCTTTTCCCCCAGCTTCACCCTTCTTTTTGGAATGACACTTATTATTAATCTTGTTTCAATTAGTACCTTTCCATTAAACAAGTGGGTACAAAACAATATACATAGTGCAGTTTTTTGTTTTTGTAATTCCTTATAAGGTGTAAGTTGCTTTTCTGTACTTGGGTCAATGTCAGAACAGCCCAAATTTTGACTGCGAAGTGCCAAATGGAATTTTAGTGTGCACGCTGTTTTAGAGTCTACAAGATTGTTTTTGGTGAACTTCTCTACTGTATAAGTTGTCCTGGGGGCACAACGTACAGTTAATATATAGTAACTGACCTAATATTTAAACAGTTGTGATATAGTTATACATGTCTAAACAAAGATGACTTGTAATATTCTTACCTTGCATTAATAATGAATGCAGAGGATGAAACAGGGTTATTTACAAACTTAACTCAGTTCTGTTCTGAAACCATAACAACCATGGTCTTGTGTTCATTGTCTTAACTGCACTGAACCGATTAAAAATAGTTTAGTGGTTTATTGCAGTGATGTTTTTTTTTTTTCTCAACTGAAGATGTTACTGAACTGAAAACACAGATTTTTTTGCTTTTATTTCTCCTTTCTGAATAACCTATATTAATTCTATATCCATTGCAGTATATCACTTCCTGTTCCAAAGAAATGGTGATGGAGAAGCCAAGTCCCCTGCTTGTAGGGCGGGAGTTTGTCAGACAATATTACACCCTTCTAAATAAAGCACCAGACTTTTTGCACAGGTAATACAGTTTTACTTCTGTTTCATATGATGAGCAGTGTTAACCCCTTCTACTGCTGCATTAAACATTACATCAAACCACTGTAGGATTTTTTTAGTCCCTCAATTGCAGCCATGCTAATACACCTTATTTACTGAACCTCTGTGGTTACATCTGTGAGAAGGATTAATTAAAGTTCCAACTTGTGCTCCACAAATATTTGTGTTATTTAGAAGCCTCATCTCTTAGCAAAGAGCCTTTTAGAGGCCTGTACACAAGGCTTCTGGGTTCTCCATAACACAATAGCTGTGGAGTAAAAACTGATGAAGTGTAAGTTGTATTTGTATTTTGCTTCAGATGTAGGAAATTCTGATTAAACTTTAAGACAAAATATCAGTTTTTACATGTTCCTTAATAACTATGGCCTTTTTTTGAATACAGGTTTTATGGACGGAATTCCTCCTATGTGCATGGGGGGCTGGACCCTTCTGGAAAACCACAAGAAGCTGTGTATGGTCAAGCGGTATGTCTCCTCAAATCTTTTGCTTTTATGGAAAACGTATCGCGTAGATACGGTGTTGGCTCAAAATAGAGCAGACCCCACTAAAATGTGAATTATGCTGTGGATCTTTGCAGTTTTTTGTTTTCTGAAAGCTATGTTAAGATATTTCTGTTTTTTCACAAAACAAACTGCAAGCATCCTCCAATATATTTAAATCTATAATTCTGATGAGCTATTCTTGACAGATAAATCTACCCATATACATTGTTATAGTTTTTTTTTAATTGCATTCTTTGTGCTATTGCAGGAGATTCATAAGAAGGTGATGTCCCTTGAGTTCAGTGAATGTCGCACCAAAATTCGCCATGTAGATGCGCATGCTACACTAAGTGATGGCGTGGTTGTCCAAGTCATGGGTGAACTATCCAATAATGGGCAACCAATGAGAAAGTTCATGCAGACTTTTGTTCTTGCTCCAGAAGTAAGTATTGCTGTGGTGTGTTGGACATCTGCCTTTTTATTTAATTAAAAAAAAAATAGAAATGATTCTGTACTGCAGTTACTGTGACCAGTAGACCTTTATTCTCAGCCTGGCCTTCCTGCGAAATCTCCCAAGTGTTCTACCAAGCTAGCATGCTTTGTCAGGTATTAACTATGTTCTTGCATTTAAATCATGCTGGGGCTTGTTTCACAACACCTTGACAGCCACAGGTTGGCTAAGCTTGCTGTATTGAATACTTGCATGTGAGAGGAAAGTGCTGTTCAGCACAGTAAGCTGACTTTGAAGGAAAAATAGGAACAAAAGCACTGCATTTGTGAAAAGCAATTCAATAGGCAACCTAGCTAAAAGTTACTATAGTGTGAGGAAGAGAACGCAAGTTTGTTTTGAAAGAAAAACTAGAAAGTGGATCAATAACTGTTTCAAAAAACAAACCACCATAATATGGATAATGGGCCTGATTCAGACTTAAGAAGGAGCTTGAAATTGTGATAGGGAATTTACTCCTGGGCTAAACTATGTTGAGTACAGGGCAGTCATATTTCTTCTGTTGCAAACAGTATTAGAGTTGAGGTGACGTTTCCCAGCCCAAGTCTAAATAACAGTTTATAAGGAAAGCTAGTAAGTATCTGTGTGCAGTAAGCAATTTAAAGATCTCCCTGCATGCAAAGTATACAATTAACTTGACTACCCCTGAAATCAACATGGTTTTGCCCAGGTGTAACATTCCTTTCTTAATTTGAAGTTCCATCTTAAGTCTGAATCAGGCCCGATGGGCTGGATCCAGACTTAAGTAAGTGCTTGAAATTAGTAACTCCTGGGCTAAACCATGTTGATTGCAGGGGCAGTTAAGTTAATTGTATTCTTTGCATGCAGGGATATATCTTTGAATTGCTTACTGCACACAGTTACTGACCAGCTTTACTATTGCACTGTTATTTAGAATTTGGGATAGGAAACATCACCTCTCAACTCTAATACTGTTTGCAACAAATGAAATATGGCTCCTTGTAATCAACATGGTTTAGCCCAGGAGTAACTAATTTTGAGCAGTTAAGGCTGGATCCGGCAATGTGACAATGTTTGTATTGGAACTGTCTTCTCTCTGTCTGAATTTCATTTTGTTTTCTAGGGTTCTGTTCCAAATAAATTTTATGTTCACAATGACATATTTCGCTATGAGGATGAAGTTTTTGGTGATTCAGAAGCAGAGATGGATGAAGGTAAGTCTCAAAGCTGCATTAATATATGTATGTATGTGTATGAAGAGAGATATATAGATATATATACATATGTGTGTCTTGGCTGCATATAAATATATATGGATTTTTTTTATTTACATTTTCTATTTATTGAATAAATATAGAATCAGAAGAGGAAGTGGAAGAGGAGCAAGAAGTGAGGCAGCCATCTCCCGAACCTGTCCAGGAGAACTCAAACACTTATTATGATTCTCATCCAGTGTCGTAAGTGTCAAATCCTTTTTTGGAATATGAACGTACCAGTAAATCGAACATCCTTTGTAATTCCTTTAAACAAAATATTTAAGCACCTTTTTTTAACCACTGGTCTTGTCAAACTGTAACTTCTATGATATATGCCCCCTATTTGTTTTCTCTATTTTTGCTGCAATGAATCTAACCCTTCCATAAAGTTATTAGTAAATCAGATTTAACTTTGAGAATACTTAACACCAATTCTGAGCTTGGAAGACAAGTGAGACAGATTGCTTATTTAATCTTTCTTTATGAAGTATTGAGAAACAAGATTCCGAATAGAAGAAATTCTCCTCTGATTTGCAGTTTTAATCCAAAGCACTAACTTAAATATTTTTAGGTCAAGTGCAGGCAACATGTGTTCCACTCCTATGAGCTGTATGTATGTGTAATGATTTTTCCATCTGTATTTCTCCTATCAGTAATGGTGTAGAGGAACCGTTGGAGGAGCCACCTAATGTACCCGAGCCAGTACCAGAACCTGAAGTGAAAAATGAAGAAATTAAACCTGAGCCAGAGGAAAAGCATATTGAAGAGCTTGAGGAAAAATCCCCCACGCCACCTCCTGTTGAGCCCATTGTTCTTCCACAAGAACCCCCTAAGGTTGAATACTGCCCTTTTTATGCGCTATAGCAATTTTGGGAGTTTGACACTTTTTTTCTTTGTTTCTAAATATCTTTTTAAATTACCTGTTTAAAAGTGGTAGTGGCATCTGATAATTCTATGGTTATTGGGCAAGAGGCATGTTTCTTGCTGAGTAGAGAAATACAAAACCGTTTCTCATGGTTTCAGATAAAGAAGTTGAGTACCCATTACAGCAATTTAAAAACCAAAAGCCGTGTGTGTTTTTAAATTTTTAGTTTGCGATTCCTTAATCCTTTTTTTAACCTGATTGGGTGGTAACAGACAGACAGGATGTGTAAGAGGGCCCTGCTCTTATGCTTACGCTTTATAGAACATTGCGGATAAGGGCAAGTGCTATATATCTCATAATGGACCAGCCAGATTTTATGGTAAAGGTACTCTGTATGATAATACAGCAGTGTTAGTAGCAGAAATGAGGTTCATTTTAGTATGTAAATAGTGTCCTAGTTTCTGTTAATCATGTAACATAAAGGAAAACTGGGTAGCAAAGTAGTTGTTAATAGGTTAGACAAATGTAAAGGGATTTGGTAAGCTTGCCTGAAAAGGTGAGCTTCAAGGGAGTACTTGAAAATGTGAAGAGTAGAGAATAGTCTCAATAGGTAAGGGAGGTTATTCCAAAGAATGGGTGCAGCTCAGGCGAAGTCTTAAAACTGGGAGTCAAATTTGTTTAAAGTAGTAAAGATCTATATGTGAAGAGCTGAGAGAATGATCTGGAATATATTTTTGTGTATGTGGGTACAGTCTTATTAATGGTTTTGTAGGTTAGCAAAAGTCTTTTGTATTTGATTCTGTAAAATGCTGGCAACAAATGTAATGACTGACTCTGTGGACCAGCTTTAGAATGATGAAGGAAAACAGTCTGGGAGCTGCATGCAATATAGAATGTAGGGGGGTTATTTTATAATATGGGAGTGCAATAAGTAGTGCATTAAAATAATCCGTGAGGGAGATGAGTGTTTGCATTGTTTTCCTGCGTAGAACAAAGGAAAATTTGATATCTCATGTGCATCTTCTGATTAAGGCCTTGCTTTTTCCTGCAATAGCAACTGGTGGACAGCAGCTGCAACTCGGAGATATTTTTATATGCAATGCTATTTAACTAAACAGCATACTATACATACATCTGCAGATATATGAAAAGACACTTACAAGGCTTCTCTGTTTTGGTGGTCCTAACTCTAAAACTGTCAGTCCCAACTTTGGGTCGTGTATATATAGTGCCACAGCTTTTAGAGAATACAAGGTCAATGCAATGAGTAGTTCAATCCCGCCACTGGGAGAGGCAGAGAGATGAGCTTGGAGTCATCAGGCGATAGATGTACAGTTGGATCCCCTTCGCATACATGTGTAAAAACAAAAAAAGTTATAAGGGTTTTGTTTATTCTGACCGTATACTTACTTTCCTGTCTGGAGGACTTTTAATTTTTGCTCTATAACTAAAATTATTTTCCTCTTCAATATTCTTTACCCATGTGCTGCTGTCCTTCATACTTTATCCAACCATTTATGTGACAATTCCCATTTTTGTTGAAATAACTGCCATTCTGTTCAGACTATAGTTTGATTATTTGGAGAGCATGTTGAAAAGATAAATACTCTGGTCTTTAGAATGTTAGGAACTCTTAAAATAACTAAAATGTATGAATAAATGTAACCTTGTTAGATGTAAGCCAGTGTAAAGTTTGCTAAGTTGTGGCATTCATCGTTTTCTGTAGGCTTTCTCGTGGGCATCAGTGACTAGTAAAAACTTGCCTCCCAGTGGTACAGTGCCATCATCGGGAATTCCACCCCATGTAATAAAAGCTCCTGCCTCACAGGTAATTTAACTGTGGCTGCTTTCCGAAGTGCACATTATGTTCATTACTGTTTTCCCTGTTAACTTATTATTTATCCCCCCACCCTCCCTGTGTGTAGTGACATTAACCTGATTTCTTGTTTATATGAATTTTTTTTCTGCATTACCTGCTTTTAAAGCCTTGACTGTTTTTGCTGCTCAAGTAAGAAAAAAAAAAATAATTTTCTTTTCATCCCCTCACAAGGCAAGAGCAGAAAGTAAGCAAGAGACGCAAGTTCAGCCAGCTCGTTCACGGGAACAACGTCCACGGGAGCGTCCAGCTTTTCAGCCAAGGGGTCCTAGATCAGGTGAACGTGCAGGGAATATAGTACATTTTACAGTTTACAACTAGTCTCATCATTTGATAAACACTAGTGGTATTTTGTAGTACCTGGGCCACAATTATGGGAATACCTGCCACCTTTTTTTTTTTTTTCCAATTTCTATTTCTATTTGATATACTGCACAAGATCTCTGTATAGTAGTGCATCCAGAAAATCACTTTTTTCACATTTTTCCACATTTTATGTTACAGCCTTATTCCAAAATGGAATAAATACATTTTTTCCCACAAAATTCTTCTACACACAGGTTTATTAAAAATCAAAAACTAAGAAATCACATATACATAAGTATTCACAGCCTTTGCCATGAAGCTCAAAATTGAGCTCAGGTGCATCCTGTTTCCACTGATCATCCTTGAGATGTTCCTACAGCTTAATTGAGGTCCACCTGTGTCTGTTGATTGGACACGATTTGGAAAGACACACACCTGTCTATATAAGGTCCCACACTTGACAGTGCATGTCAGAGCACAAACCAAGCATGAAGTCAAAAGAATTGTCTGTAGACCTCCGAGACAGGATTGTCTCAAGGCACAAATCTGGGGAAGGGTACAGAAAAATATCTTCTGCTTTGAAAGTCCCAATGACCACAGTGGCCTCCATCATCCGTAAATGGGAGAAGTTTTTAACCACCAGGACTCTTACTAGAGCTCGCCTAACCTGAGCAATCAGTGGAGAAGGGCCCTAGTCAGGGAGGTGATCAAGAACCCTATGGTCACTCTGTCAGAGCTACAGCATTCACTTGTGGAGAGAGGAGAACCTTCCAGAAGAATAACCATCTGCAGCAATCCACCGATCAGGCCGGTATGGTAGTGTAGTACCCGGGTGTTAGGGGCAACAGGTACTATGATGGTATGGTGGATGGTTTGCAGAGAGGTGTAGGCAATGTAAGAAAACTCAGAATCAATGCATACTAGCGTTTTATAAAAATTATTTTACTTTTAAAATTTGGTGTAGGAATTCTTCAGATTAGCAGAAAACTTATTTTGTTCAACACAATAAAGCTGTTCGTTACAAAACAATATCGTTCTAATTCATAAATAGAGCATATAAAGCGGCAAATTCAAAAATAGCGATTTTCTTGAATATAACACATGCAATATTGTCACAACAGAGCATATAAAACAGATTAAATCATTAAATACACTTCTGAAAGGAATACTGCTTCTCAATCTTATATATATTACAATACCTTAGTTGTTTTTCTTTCCTACAAGTAATAGTCGCTACTAGTGAGCATGAGCCAGTAGTTTACTTTTCTAAATTAATTAACAATTTGAAGTCACAACACACTTATAAATAGCTGATATACTATTATGGCAGATAATATGAAACAATTACAATAACAGGTGCAATTAATAGTAAGTAATCTGGAAAACTTCTTTCTAGAGTTTATAACGGAGTCCGTATATTAAACCGTCTGGGCTATTGTTCCTGCTTTTATCTTTCACTAACACTTTGGCGATGGTACAAGTTATATTATAGTCTCAGATCGTCTTTAATACTTTAATATCACAAATAGCTTTCAGTTTTCCCAACTCTTTAATTGCTCCTCTACTGTTTTCAGCCAGCACCCCCTATACTTTACACCTCACAATCGATCCACGGAGCACCAAACTTTCAGTGCTCCGAAAGTTAAGGGAAAAAAGTACCCCAACCATTCCCCTAATTCTAACCCTAACCTTCCCTTCCCCACAGCCTGACCCTAACCCACCATCTCCCGGAGCCTGACCCCAATCCTCCCTCCCCTGCAGCCTGACCCTGACCCTCCCTTTCCCGCACCCTGGAGAGATTACTCAACTTTCCCTGAGGTCCTTTGGTAGCGTTTCCGAATCAGAATGGGTGATGTATGCCAATCAACATACTCAACCATTCTGAAAAAAAATTATAAAGTGGGCGGTATTTGAAATAGGGACATCCGAAAAGGAACTTTCAGATGTCCCTATTTCGGATATCAGAATTTCTAAGTGGCTGCAATCGGGGAAGAAGGGCCCTAGTCAAGGAAGTGATCAAGAACCCGATGGTCACTGTCAGAGCTACAGCATTCCCCTGTGGAGACAGGAGAACCTTCCAGAAGGACAACCATCTCTGCAGCAATTCACCAATCAGGCCTGTATGGTAGAGTGGTCAGACGGAAGCCACTCCTTAGTAAATAGCACATGGCAGCCCGCCTGGAGTTTGCCAAAATGCACCTGAAGGACTCTCAGACCATGAGAAACTAAATTCTCTGGTCTGATGAGACAAAGATTGAACTCTTTGGCGTGAATGCCAGGCGTTATGTTAGGGGGAAACCAGGCACCGCTCATCACCAGGCCAATACCATCCCTACAGTGAAGCATGGTGGTGGCAGCATCATGCTGTGGGGATGTTTTTTAGTAGCAGGAACTGGGAGACTAGTCAGGATAGAGGGAAAGATGAATGGAGCAATGTACAGAGACATCCTGGATGAAAACATGCTCCAGAGCGCTGTTGACTTCAGACTAGGGCGACGGTTTATCATTCAACAGGACAACGATCCTAAGCACACAGCCAAGATATCAAAGGAGTGGCTTCGGGACAACTATGTGGGTGTCCTTAAGTGGCCCAGCCAGAGCCCAGACTTGAATCAAATTGAACATCTTTGGAGAGATCTTAAAATGGCTGTGCACCGACGCTTCCCATCCAACCTAATGGAGCTTGAGAGGTGCTGCAAAGAGGATTGGGCGAAACTGCCTAAAGATAGGTGTACCAAGCTTGTGGCATCATATTCAAAAAGATCTGAGGCTGTATTTGCTGCCAATTGTTTCTATGTAAAGGTGCATCAACAAAGTATTGAGCAAAGTCTGTGAATGCTTATTATATACATGTGATTTCTTGGCTTTTGTTTTGTTGTTTTTGTTTTGTTTTCTAATTAGTTTGAAAAAAATCTCAAACACTTTTTCACGTTGTCATGGGGTATTGTGTGTAGAATTTTGAGGGGAAAAAATGAATGAAATAAGGCTGTAACATAACAAAATGTGGAAAAAGTGAAGCGCTGTGAATACTTTCCGGTTGCACTGTATATTGTTTAAATTCTTAGTTTTTGGTGTAGAGTGTTTCCTTGTTGGTTAGAGAGTAGTAAGTTTATGCTGCCGAAAACCTTTTCAATTAATATATACTTTTTGTGTGTGATCCTAATTACAGTTGTTAGCGGTATCTTACTGTGACACAACCAGATTTCCATTTTAGGTTAGAGCTTTGCACTATTCTGTAGAAGTATTGTCAAATATGAGCTTTTGTGGTACAACCCAGCACTGGGCCAAACAGAATGGTTTCTTTTCTCCGTTAAGTGCCATGATCTTAGACTATCATTCTCAAGCCATATGTATTTTTAAGGGGCTTGTTGTTTATCCTCTTTCCCNNNATTAAGTAGTGGTTTGAGCAGCGCAGTTGTTGATCCCCAAAAACAACTATTCTGTTGCTGTAGCTCTCTTGGGATATATATACAGGCTGTTGTTATTTTTAGTGTATGGCTTTTACCCAATTAGGCATTAGGACTTTTTTGAGATTTCCTTTCTCTTTACTGGAAGGGGTACAGCATTTATTTTTGCCCCAACTTAGTGACATTGGCTATGGTGGGTGGTTATTTGTAGTGTATTTGTACACAATTATAATTTG
Source organism: Limnodynastes dumerilii (assembly GCA_011038615.1). Taxonomy (NCBI): domain Eukaryota; kingdom Metazoa; phylum Chordata; class Amphibia; order Anura; family Limnodynastidae; genus Limnodynastes; species Limnodynastes dumerilii. The sequence goes on along the minus strand of WWET01004582.1, from coordinate 53,398 downwards.
TAATAAGTTACTTGACTAGATGACTGATCTGGTATCTTTTTATATAATATATATTCTTTTTTTATTCTTTTAGGACGAGGGGAAACAGAACAGCAGGGAGAGTCTGATAACCGGCGCATGTTTCGCTATCCTGACAGTCACCAGCTGTTTGTTGGTAACCTGCCGCATGATATTGATGAGAGTGAACTGAAGGAGTTTTTCATGAGTAAGTTAAACATGTTGTGTAACGCCTCTTTCCCAAGATTAGTTGAAGGGGTGGTATAAGGTTGTCAGAATGTCTTCTATACAGTTTTATGACATGCAGATTTGTTTGTTCCACCAGTGGTTGAATAGGAAAACCCCTTGTACCAAACCACACTAACTCTGGATTAGTAGGATTACACACTGCATAAGGGATGTGTATTTATTACAGGGCAATTATGGAAGAGGAATGGCATTAATTGAATATGGTTGATTAAAAGGAAGACATAAAATAGGGCAAAACATAAATCACAGGTAATATGCAATCTCGGTCAATGTACAAATGCGTTATGGTGTATTAGTATAATGCTACAAAATGGCCACCACCCATTCATGCACAGCAGAACTCTGCAAAATGGTCTCCACATGTTTCCTGCCAGATTCTTTCCCACTCACTGATGCATTATATATCCAACCAATAACCACTATCTGCAGCAAATGATATTCTGTGTAAACCATTATATTGGTGCACTTCAGGAACTTTTGGTAACCTGGGTTACTTGTGGTGTACAATCCCTAGAAGCAGTGCAGGCAGTGTATGAATCGCACTTGTCTTGACTACTATTGATGTGTTGTAGCTTGGAGTTTACTTATGATTGTCTGACAGGTGTGGCAGCCTGGAATCTCAGCAGCAACCTGTCAAGTGTCCCACTGGGCCTGATCTTGCTTGCACTCAAGGGCCAGATACTCTCTATGTCCCTCAGGCGGATGGGTCACATGCAGAGTGCTGCCTGTGTAAATCTATCATAACTCAGCTTTGCAAATGGTTATTCTCCTGTTACTACACAATTCTCCTCTCCACTGTCTGACTGCTTTTACTCTCGCTTTCACTTTCTCTGGCCACTCCTTCCATCCCACTAACATATGGGCTGAGTTCTGTGGTATCTTAACTGTTGGCAAAGGCTGTATATGGCACCTTTGCTACATATAAGGGAAGCTTTCAACAAGAGGTTTATTTATTTAACCACCTGTAACTTAGCTGTGTGAGGACATTTGTACCCATAATCAACTTGGGGGAATTAAAATGATCAATAGTAGAGGACTGGGACAGTTTTGCAATACATGTTTTGCACATGGAATTTGCATTCTTATGCTGAGCAAAATAAAATAAAATAACCATATTCTAGTAATGACAATTTATCTAATTTTGCAGGTTATGGAAATGTGATGGAACTCCGCATTAATACCAAAGGTGTCGGTGGAAAGCTCCCTAACTTTGGTTTTGTCGTATTTGATGATTCTGAACCTGTTCAGCGGATTTTACTTGCAAAAGTAGGGGTTTTTTTTTTGCTTTTGTTTTTTTAAGATAAAAAAAAATGCAATGTTTATTCTTTTAATACTGATATGAATAAGTGATCCATTGTGTTGCATTAAAAGTAATCGCATTGCATTACATTTGTCATTTCAGAAATGTGCAAAACATTGGATCATTGTCTGTTTCCATTACACATACTTTGTGTTTCCTATTTTACAGCCAATAATGTTCCGTGGAGAAGTACGTCTGAATGTGGAAGAAAAGAAAACCAGAGCTGCCCGTGAAAGAGAAACTCGTGGCGGAGATGACCGCAGAGATATACGCCGCAGCGATCGTGGAGGTGGTGGACCTCGAGGAGTAATCAGTGGTGGTATGATGCGTGATAGGGATGGAAGAGGCCCACCTCCCAGAGGTGGAATGGCCCAAAAGCTAAACACAGGAAGAGGAGCAGCAACCATGGAAGGGCGTTTCACTAGTCAACGTCGCTGAATATTTAATTACAGTAAAACCTGCAGTGGTACATTATTCGTCGTGTTTGCATTCTTGTTAATTTTTAGCTTTGGAATGTGACACAGCCTATTTTGTTTTTTTTCTATTCCCCATAATTTCTTTGTGAAAACATCTTTTTGTTTGCAATTTTCAATTGAGGTGAACTTTTGTTTTTTGCAGTTTCTCAACAGAAAGTAAAGTGTTTAATTTATACATCCCAAATTCTGAAAATAGAAGGACTGAGATGACCATTAGCACTGCAAGTAATTACAATGACATTGGAGGCCCATGTCCTAGTAAAGTTCTCTGTTGCATCTTGCAAGTATTATGGGTTCTTCACTGGAAACAGATGTAGTGCTATGCGTGCCTCCTAACCACTTAAAGCTTCTGGTGTTGAAGGAACTTATGCTTAAGCACTCGTCAAATACAGGAACGATCTCCTCTTATCACGGTTGTATTAACCCAGAATAAAAGCTTAAAAGAGATGGCATCTGGTATGTTCTGCCACAAACATCCTGGTGCAAACCATATCAAAAGTTAATTCTTTGGAATTAATTAGCATTTCGAACTTAATCTGATACTTCATAAAGTATGAGCGGAAGTAGTCAAATGTTTCATACATGAAGAATTTTTTGCACTTGCCCATCTGAGATACAGAGATGGTGGTCCGCTCTGTGGACTCCACCCTGCCAAACTACCCCTTTTTCCAGCTTTGTACAGTGACACAGAATTACAAATTGTACTCAATTGTATTTAGTTCTCTGGTAATGTAATAAGCATGATGGTGCCTTCTATGAACACATCATTCCAGTCCTTGCTGGTGATTTTGTACAGTGAATGATTTACTGTGCTGCAAAGCCAAACTGCTTCAGTACATTCAAGAATCATTGAAAAGCCTGCCTAACCAAACTGCAGTATCTGTACATCAGTAGAATTTCTCTTTTGTTCGTTTTTTTTTTTAATCTTTTTTTTTTTGTCTAAAAAAATGTTTTGTTTATGGTCCACCTTGACTATGTTGGTATTTACTTACCAATAGCAGGGGCTCCTCTGTGTGAGAGAGACAAATGGTTGTGTCTCTGTGTTCATATCTCTTACTGTAACTCAACAAAGTGCATATAAAGTGGATAAACTGTACTGGTACCCTGTGAATGTCCAACTGAACGTTTATGTCAACTTATTCACATGAAGGATGTACTTCATTGCTCCTTGAAGTGAACAGCAGCTCTAAATGTATGCACTTTACAATCACAAACAGGGTCATTATCTTGGCTATTGTTTTTTTTCTTTTTTTTTTTTCTTTGTCCCTGCTTTATTTAATACAGAGATCATCAAAGTGGAATCCCCTGGAGTGCACCATTTTGTGACAGCCACCTGCCTATAACCATACATTCCAGTAAACTAGAAATGTAGCAGAAGATACTAACCTGTGGTTCACTGAAGGAGAAAATGCGTGCGCTTGACACTGCAGGAACCGTTAAAATTCATATTGCACATGGAGGAACGTGCTGCTTTCCACTTATGCAACTGTTTGCTGAGCCTGTTCTGAAACTAATGATTGTGCACAAATATATTCTTTCCAGTTCCTTAGGCAAAATCAGACTTTTGCATAGGTAGGAATTTTTCTCTCCTTTACACTTGAGGTCTTCTGTTTTTGATAGCAAGTCTTGCACTATTTCATACATTTCTGGGACAGATTTCGCATGGTAATATATAT
>WWET01004582.1:11883-29263 GCA_011038615.1 Limnodynastes dumerilii | reverse complement strand
GTCCTGCAGTTCAGTCTGCTATCCAGTCCTGCAGTTCAGTCTGCTATCCAGTCCTGCAGTTCAGTCTGCTATCCAGTCCTGCAGTTCAGTCTGCTATCCAGTCCTGCAGTTCAGTCTGCTATCCAGTCCTGCAGTCCAGTCCTGCAGTCCAGTCCTGCAATCCAGTCCTGCAGTCCAGTCCCGGATATCTACCCGACTCCGCCCTCTCTCCAACCCACAGTTAACCCGAAACTACCAAGGCCGTGATAGTGTAAATACAGTCCCCAGTTTCCAGTCCCCTGCTACAGGAAAGGCAGCAAAGCAAAAGCAGATTGCTGGTGGTCAGATTGTGATGAAGCGGTGTGATGTAGAGGCATTCTGGTGCTCCTGCTCTCAATAGTAATGGATCTGAAACTGGGCTGTATTATGCTGCCTGTAATAGAATATGATCAGATGGACTGTACAGCTGAGCCTAGCTCCCTCTTCTTCCCTTCATCCCTTGACAGGCAGTGGACTGTGGCATAAGAAAATCAGAGTCTGGGGGGGAGGAGGGGAGGGGAAAGTGCCAGGCTTATTGTGATGATGATTATTATTTATTTTCTGTGTAATTATCTCTTTTCTGTGGAGGGAGGAGGGATATTCTAATACTGAGACAAATCACTTATAAAGATTATAGTTTAGGGACACTGGACAGAAATGCATGCTTAAGGGGACTTACGCAAGTCTCTTGCATAAGCCCCCTTGGCAAGTAACATCGGCGCACGTATCGTAAGGCCTTCCATACGGTACTTAGTTTCGTATGGAAGAACTCCAGTGGAAGGCGCCGGCCATTCTAATCCACATGTGGCGGGGTTAGGCATGGTAATGTAAAGCCATAGTTGGGGAGATACAGTTCTGAACGGTAAAGTTAAGCTAGGGGCTTCCTTACTTACAGGAGCGCTGTGCGATCGGAATCAGGGCCACTGTTTGATTAGTATTATTGACTTAAAGACCCAAAATAATTCAAGGCTCTCTCCTGTTTGCCAAAAGAGACATATTTACTTATATTCCAGCATTGAAAAAACTGCTTAGCAATTGTATTTTGTATTGTTTAATGGACACGGATTAGTTGAGATTATGTGCTTACACTTCAATAAGATTCCATTTCTTTCAAGAATTTAAAAGTTGTACTAGAAGATCAAATGCTAAGTTCTCAATTCGATAGATAATGCCATTGAATAAACTATAAATATATAATGCATATATGTGGACGAGTGGTACATGTCAAACAAAAGAATAAATGTCAACTGCAGGCAGAGCGTAAAATATCTGGTCTTGTGATGGCATGACCAGTCATCGGGTGTAAACAGTCAATATAAAGCATGAAACTGGCCACGTCTGAGTCTGATACAGGTATCTGAAAGTATTTATTTATTACATTAATTTGAATAGTACTCTGTTTTGTTTCTTTTTCTTTTTATAGGTTTATTCCTTGAGACTGGTGCTATTATTGCAGTCAGTTTGTTGCAGCTTTTGGCCAATAATATAATATAAACTTGAAAAATGTTGGTTTATCAAAATAAGTTAAGATGGATACATTCTACAGCATTTTCACCAAATTATTGTGGTACAATATCATATTGTGAGGCTACACACAAAGCCATTGCAGTCACGAGGACAAAATAGGAGTGAGGCTATCTATTCAACCGCCGGCGCCATGAGAAGAGGAGTTAATATCGGCACTCTGTGCTTAATTATAATGGACGGCACTACGCCGGAGCAAACAGGAAAAGGATCCTTTGAGGTCTACATGCCTGGCTAACTATCTACTAACTGTAAGCTGTTCTTGCATAAACTTTACTTTCATCTACCACTAGTTTTGGACACTTTTCCTCTATTGATTAGTCTCAGCGCTGGCATTGCAAAAATACTATTTAACTTCCAATATCATAGTAGTCTTTTTACTTCCATGATCATGATTTATAGTTCTAAAGCACATCACATAATTTGATTTGATATGATAACCTACCTCCTTTTAATGATCACGTTGAAACAATGAAAGATAAGCAGATGGTAAAGACAGATGAAAATCATAGATCTGATGGTAATTCATATAAAGCTGGCCATACACTGGGGCGATTATCGATACCAGCAGGGGGTGGCCTGATAAACGGGATCTGCAGCAGCGGGTAGTGCAGGGAGTAGTAGAGACAGGGATCCAGACAGCACGGCTTTGGCTAACCAGTGGAGGGAGGCACTTAAAGAATAGGGAGCCATTCAGTATGCTGATTGGCTCCCTTAAATTATCGGGCGCTAGTGCCCGATTTAAATCAAGCAAATTTTAAAATGCAGTAATCATAACAGAGCATTTCTGGGTGTTAAAATTGATCCTGGCCATTAACTAGAGCAATTTTTGGCCCAATAATTGTAGGATAAGGCCAATAATCGCTCCAGTGTATGGCCAGCATAAGTGTTTACTTTTGAATTGGTATGTTAATGCTTTTTAGTTATTGTTAAAATCGTTACAGATATTGCATCTGATGAAATTTTATACAGTGTGTTCCCCAATTTTAATTTGTGGCAATATTCAATTTGCAAAGCAGTTGGATTCAGTAGGGAACACTATTTTATTTCCTGGAGAGAGACTCAAATTGCTTTGATCACTTGATCTATAGATATATTTCATTTCCAGCTTTTGTTAATACACTACAGTTTCAGTGTTAGGCTTCAAGGGTCATGGGATCACCATCAACACTGTTTGAACAGATGATCCAATTTAATAATTCTGATAACCATTAGCGTGTATGCTTTGTCTCACAACCTAGAACTCAAGTGATTACCAGAATGTATATGAATCTTACTCAAAACAAAATGAAAAGCTAGGATTTGTGTCCTCGGAATCTATCATTCCTACCAAATGTTTTAAAATCATTGAGTAATTTTTCCTATTTTCTGCCCTGCCCTGCTGGCCTCTACATTGATTGTCTTTAGTTTAAAAAACCAACTAAACTTTTAATAACAATAAAGTTAATTGCCCAAGGTCTGTGCCAAAATCGGTTTCACTTAAATATATTAATTGAACTTTCCATGTAAATGTGAACAAAAGAAGATAAAAATCTGTAGTATTTAACTCATCTAATTTTACTTTTTTTCTTTTGATTGTAAATGTGTAAGCTTGTGATCTGGGTTTATTTCCATATGTCTAGAATGCTGGCATTATATAAATCAATGTTACCACAAATGCTAATAATAATAGTAATAAGTCCAGTGTTTACTTCTACTAATCTCAGTGCAGGTGTGCTTAAAGACCAATCACTATTTGGAGGGGTGGAGTTTTCACACAGTTCGTGCATTGATTCAGCCTTCATCAGTCAGTGATGCTTAAAGGTACCATTGATTGTACTGCAAATGATGCTCATGATGCTTTTTCTGCTGCAGGGGAGACAATCTGCTCATTAACCCTCTTCTGCTTCTCCATGCCCTTGTGTTTTGTTAGCACACATGCAGCTCATGGCTTCTATATTTACCAGTGTTCGTGTCCTACAGAGGGCAAATTATGGAATTGCAAAATGCAGCTTGAGCACCTGGAGCAGAGGCTGCTATATAGGAATGGGATGTAGAAGGTGAGGACTAAACATGGGAAACTGCATGAATTCTCTATGTTCTTTATTTGGAGCTGTATTCATCCACGGCAAAAAATCATACCGTATAAATGTTTTTTTTTATTATTAGTAAATATAAAAGTAACTAATATTTGCTTGGAGCTCATTGTACAGATTAGTAGTAGTGTTATCTTTTTGGATACATTTTGTTTAGTTATTTCCATTTTTAGTTTGTGTACAAATGAATTGCATCAATTGGATTTGAGATAATGTCTTCCATTATCCTTTTCTAAATGTTAAAGTTAAAGGAATGCCTTATGTGTTGTTGATATCTAAATAATGGGCACAAACTATAAGGTGTTAAACATTAATTTTCAGTGGACAATGTACTAGGGACTATCACTATTTGGATATTAACATGCAAGTGATTCCTACAGTGTAATAGCCCTATTCTTTTAGGTGAACAAAAAATTATGTTAAATTTGTTGATCACAATATTTCTATTTTTACTTTTTAACCGTGTCATTTATATTGGCTAGATTTAATATGATTAGATGTTACTAATGTTTGTTAAATAGGGATTATTAGCAGTACAGATAAGGATAATGGTGATGAAAATCGTGGCAAATCAAATTTTGTAGCTAGTACTGCTTTTGCTTCCATATTCCATATTGTAGTTGTTAATGTGGATTTTGCTGAATATAAAGTCTAAATAGAACTGGGACAATGGCCCATATCTGTTGTATGTGTCATTGGGTAAAGGGCTTTAAAGCAACAATAATGCAAAATATGGCCATCACACTTTTCCATTTTTTTTTTCTTTTTTTAAAATGATCTTTATTTAGCAATAAAAATACTGTACACTGTATATGACTCAATAATCTGAATATGTGCTACAGAACAAACATTTGTGTATGTTTGTAAAAATGTCTCAGAGTGTGTGTATTTGCTGTACGGGTTAATATTTGTAACCATTGGCACTCAGTTATATTACGTTATGAAGCATTTGTAATTAGACTTATTGACACTTTAACACAAACTGGTCTATATATGCAAAACAATATATGATCTCTATTATTATTATTATTATTATTATTATTATTATTATTATTATTATTATCTTTTAATGTAATATATTCATTTGTATCTGACACAGACCTTGGTTATGATAACTTGTTAGTGTTTTTTTTAGATTATACAACAATCTAAAGGACAAGCATTTTCAGTTTATAAGTATTATTTGGCATGTATGAGAAAACATGCATATAATGTGTATATTCTATACAGTATATTGTGCACATGCTTCTGACAATTCTCTGGAAGTATTGGCAGTTTATAAGTATTATTTGGCATGTAAGAGAAAACATGCATATAATGTGTATATTCTATACAGTATATAGTGCACATGCTTCTGACAATTCTCTGGTGCTTTGTTTTATGTAACAGTGCTTTGTCTTTCAGGCTCAGATTAAGGATAATAATGTTTATTGCAGCAGCAGCAGCTTCCCCTTCACACTCCACTAGTTTTGAGTGATGATTGCAGAGCTAGAGATATAAAAAGGCAAAGCATTTCCATATGGAAACTCCTTTATTTACACCCCTGGCTTCCATCTAATCAATGTTATTTCCACTTATAGCTTTTGCTAAATAATATGATTTCTATTGCAACCACTGTCATTTTGTTCAGATGATACATTATCATAGTTATCTAGGCAAAAAAACAAAAAAAAACAAAAAAGATACATACAATCTAAAATAGAGCATCCTTTCTGCATCAGGCACATGTCAAGCATATAATACACATACTAAAAGTGTAGAGACAAGGTATGACAATATTGGTATTCTATAAGAAAAAAAGATTTCACAAAATTAAATATAAACAACTTAACATCTTCTGTCCTACACACATCCAAATGTTCGTTTGTGATCAAATAGAGGGCCACAATTTTATGTAATGGAGCCACAATGCTAATGAATTTACTACAGACTAAAGTCAAAACACAATTAGCAAGTCTGAAGAGTGCTGCTGGTGTAATTGGGCCTGATCCAAACTTACTAACGACAGCTAATTTACGCATGCTGTGGCATGTTATACATCATACTTAACTCTTATGTACCTCCTTACAAAAGGGTGTGACATCCCTGTGCAAGCCGATTATACGCATTGTGGGAGGAGGGAGGTATTTAAATTGGACAGTATGGGCTGGGTTAGGCACTTCTGCACGACAAGCCCATACGTACGATCAGATGTACGCAAGGAAATGTTAAATTAGGGTTCTGAACACGTATACAGCTAAGTTATGTACGTGCGAGGGGAGTGCATTACTTCGTAGTGCGTTCGGGTATGCTTGTGTACGTAAAAAGACCTTAAGTCTGGATCAGGCCCATCGTCATAATGGAGGGTCAAGAGGGGTGATTTGCTGTCCTTCAGTTTTTAAACAGTGAGACAAAAAAAAAATATATTTTTTTTATTGTGTTTTTTTATTTTTGGTGATTGATGATTTCGTGGCACCAAAACCGAATGTCCTGATACCACTGACCATGGAGCATACACTTACATAAGTGTACACTAACTTTATAGATAAGCTTTTGGGTCTGCAAGTCTGTAATGCAGTTTGGCTAAGTAAAGAGACATTTTGCAGTTTAGGGAGGGTTTGAGAAAAATGAACTAATGACTGATGACTGCATCCTATTGGATGCTCTAGATCTTGAATATTAATGTATTGAGCTTTCCAAATTTTAATCAATAATGAGACATTTTGGTGGACATGTACAGTAGGAAAATATATTTAAAAACATGTTTATGCAACAAAAATATATATGCATTCAAGTCTATATCAGCATATATATCTAATGACTTATTTCTAATATTTTGGTTTGCTTTTATTACTATATTATTATTATATTATTATTATCATATATGAAGAGGTTTTAGCTTTATCTGCTTTTTTTTTAAATTCTTGCTGCCACAAATATATATACCAATGTATACACAAGAGAATAGCACAATAGCTATAATCTGTTTTTATAACCCATTATTAATCATTTATCATGAAACTCTGGGATTTTATAACAAATAATCAGGTAAATAACTGGGATCATGTTTGCGGTGTAAATTGAATTTTAAAATGAATGTTTTCACTTTACAGTGCCTTATCTTATTCCCTGTTCTGTTCCTGATTTATGGGGCTCGTTCTGCACCATGAGCACAGTCATTATTGAAACAAAGGCTTGGGCAGCAGTTAAATAGGATTGCGAACATCATAGTACATTCTATTAAATAGCAAGAGTAGAGCAAATCCTTTTTGAAGTGAACTTTCCTGACTGTGGTAATTTTCATAGTACTGTCAGTATGTAATGGAATTATTTTTGAATTGCATTATACTGCATACTTAGCCTTTTACTGTGGCTGATGATGAAGCTTTATACAATATATTGTAGGTTTGATATTTTATACCCTGGAGAACTTATACCATCAAATGGGGCCTGATTCAGACTTAAGAAAGTTCTTAAAAATAAGATCTTAATGTCACTTCTGGGCAAAACCATGTTGTTTGCAGGGGGAGTCAAGTTAATTGTACTCTTTGCATGCAGGGATATATCTTTGAACTGCTTACTGAAAACAGATACTGACCAGCTTTACTATTTCACTGTTATTTAGACTTGAGCAGGGAAATATCACCTCTCAACACTAGTACTGTTTGCAACAGATGAAATATGACTCCTCTGCAATCACCATGGTTTTGCCCAGAAGTGACATTAAGATCTTATTTGTAAGAACTTTCTTAAGTCTGAATCAGGCCCATGATGTGGAACCAGATTTGATTTTATCTCTGAACACAGTATGAGTGGGTATCTGATAGTGGATCTCAGTTGTATTCCCACATCCATGTAAGCACTTCACAAACCATTTTCCATGCTTTCACAGATTTTTATCTCCAGGATCCTACATTAACTTCTCAAAATTTTGATTGCACTTAAAATGGTGGTGGATCAGAAATTTGGGTCAATGTGCAAAATGATTCCATGTCTACACTTTATATTGTAATATGAAACTCCTAAAACATTTAAAGGAAACCCAATTGCCTTGTCAGGATCTGTCAGAAGTTTCATTAGAGGGATGTCTGAATCAAGCAAACAGGTAGCTCGAACTTGTGTGGATGTGCAGATCGCAAAATACCAGAGGATATATTATTATGGTACATATTTATATGGCACCATAGATTCCTTAGTTCTGAAAATATAATGGCAAATTACTAACTAAAAATGACCTGAAAACAAGCATGACAATGTTTCTGTGGGTTGTCAAGAGTTAATAACAGAAGCAGAGGTGAAAGTATCATTCAAGATATGACAAGATTAAACAAATGAAATAAAAATGAGGTATAAGTAAAAGAGCATACCAATTACCAACGATTTCACTTCAGCTATAATTGACGATGGAATGATAGGCTTTACAGATTTATAAGATAAAAGATTACTTTACTCCTCATTCACATTTCTCAAAAGCCATTGCCCTTTGAGTTGCTCCTGGTTATGACTTTAAAGTGTTGATGTGAACATATTGTTATGGAACAATCTGTTGGGTCGAGAGAGAATGTTAGATAAAATCTCTTTAAGCTGGAGTTACCCTTTAACTCCTACATGGTACATTTTTTTTCTTATCTATGACATGCTACACTTTGAAATCCTTTTTTCTGCTTTTCTTCTTGCAGTGACCTATTACCATTAAGAAGAAACCACAGGCAATATCTACTAAGTGGACAACAGACATCAAGGTACTGAACAAAATTTAATTTTATCTCTCATTTTGCCGTTATTTTTACGCTTCTAAAAATACATATAATGTCATGTACCCAAAGCAGCAAGGGGCAACTGTGGAAGGTAACCTAGTTGAAGGCCACTGTAACTTGTGAAATCTTTTTACATTTTCATTTAACACATCATATCTTGTTGGCGCAAGGTCTTTTTTTTAAACAAAACTACAATTAATAAACATGACTTTAGATCCTATATGTATAAATAAATAGCTGTTTTAAATTTCAGGATTGTCTACAGATCTAAAGCTCATGTTATCTCAGGAACTAAACTTGCCAAAGAAATGCAGAAGGAGGTCCGGAAAGATGTGGAATCCTGGATGTGTATTGGAAACCAAAGACCTCACCTTAGTGTGGTACTAGTAGGTGACAACCCTGCAAGCCATACCTATGTAAAGAACAAGATCAAAGCTGCAACCACTGTAGGTAATAACCACAAAGCAAGAAGAAAGTATCTATTATAGTGTCAAGATTATTTGCTAAGACAGCATAAGGGGAGGGGGGAGATAAACATTTTAGATATTTAAGAATGTTTTTGAACTGGTCATACTTTATAAAACAGCTTCTATGTTTTTAACATGTGGTTTATATTTTATTGCCTTCAAAATAGTATGTAAGAATGAAAGAACCTGATTCACAGTTAAGAAAATGCTGCTATTTATGTGCGATATATTGCGCATGCGTAGTACCTTAATATACGCAATTTACATAGGACTTAAGAACGGGATGACTCTGAATCTCCATTACAAACCTATTTCTTCTAGGTTTGTGGTTACTTAAGAAGGTAGGGGTATGTTGGGAAAACTTAAGAAGGAAGATAAGAAGATTGGATGAAGGGAGGCTTTTAAATGAGGAAATCAGGGCGCAAATAGGCAGAAACGTTTTTAATTAGCCGCTCTACACACACAATTAAAAACCCAAAGTTAAGGTAGCCCTATGGCATTCCTAAGTCGGTTCTTAAGAAGCTTAAAACCGGGGGCATGTCAGGGGAGTCGCCTTGCTACTAGTTGCGTATAATTAATAACCTAAAGCCTTCTTAACTGTGAATAAGGTCCCAAGACTGCAACAGGAAGTGGTGTTATGCCCATTTCATGAGGTCTTCCCATAGTATTAACCACAATTCAGACACATTTTAAGTTCTTCATTAAAAAAGTTAGAATATGAAAGACTTAATATAACAGTCATTTGACTATGTTACAGTAATTGCAAAATAATTATGTAAAGGATACCTAGCAATAAGATTTCTGGCAACAAAAAAAAGTATTTTGAATATATAAAATCATTTTATATAGCTAGTATAGAAAACAACTACAGTATATGGACTGGGTTATTATTATTATTATCATATTTTATTTTTAGTTTCATTTTCATATTACTGGTTGAGAGGGGTGGGTGCTAGATCTGTATTAAAGATAGAGGACCTGATTCACACTTGAGAGTGAGCTAGGTGCAGAAAGAACCGCATCTAACTCACTCGTCCTGCCCCTAATCGCCCCCCCCCCTTTTTAGGTACCTTGAGGCACTTGAGAGTGCCAGAGGGCTACCTTAACTAACCGTGCGTAGTTTCCTTCTTTTGAAGAAACTGCACACGGAGAGTGACTCTCCCCCGCCTCTCCTCACCCTCCCTGGCTAATCTAAATTCCTCCCCCCTCCCACTTTTAACTAAACACTCTCTGAGGCGGCATTAGCACGCCTCCTTCTTCTTAAACTATTCTGTGCATCCTAACTGGTACGTAGATTACGTAAATGTGTAGTAGGTCATTTCGGTAGATTCCGCACTTAAGAAGCAGGAGCTTCTTAAGTGTGAATCAGGTCCAGAGTACCGAAATAGTAGGCGCAGTCTAACAGTGGATAACATGCATTATTTTCTCTATATATGTATCTAGCAGAATAATCTGTTTGTTTTAGGAATTTCCAGTGAAGTGATACTTAGGCCTAGCAGTGTTTCTCAGGAAGAATTGCTGGATCTTTTAAACAAATTAAGCAATGACTCTAGTGTTAGTGGACTACTGGTACAGTTGCCTTTGCCAGGTAAGAATGTACATACATTGTGTATACATAATGTTACTCTTAGATAAGTATATGTGTTTGATCTAGTATACGCAATAGAAGATGCAGGCTCATCACAATGATCCTGTATCCATTGTTGGTTTACTAAAAATCTATTAATTAAATGTATTTTCCTAGCAATCCCTGATGAGCTCTTTTTCAAGTATTCAAAACTGGTCTGAACATTTGTGCTTCCCAAGTTATGGGATATTTTCCTGTTCTGCTCTTAAGGGCTGCTGTTTGGACTGTTTCCTGCCTGTTCATTTACAACACCTCAGCAGCAAGGATAAAGGACTGCCTCTAACTAATCAGGGTGCGGGCCATTTTTGTCTTTCACTGCTTTCCTGCCACATGTTTATGTTCCAGTCCTGCTTGTTACTTGTTGCTTAAGTGAACCAGCTGCTTTTTGTCCTGTATGTCCATTATCCTCTAGTCTCTGTAGGTATTTATGTACATTTGTGCTTTGATTCCTGTTTGCATGTTTGTAGCATTCAGTTGACCATTTGTTTTCAAGCATATAGTGTTCCGTTACTCCTGCATTGTGTTTAGCGTTCCCTCTGATTCCTGTTTGTATCTGTACTTTCTAGTGTTAATAGCCTGTGGTCTATCTGGTATTGTTCACTGTTTTGTCATTGGACCTGATTCACAATTGCGCTTGAAATGCGTGCCGCATTTAGAGACCACATGTATGCAATATACGTAATGAAACGCTACGTAGATAGCGTAAAATAGTTACTAGGCATGCGTAGTAGCTAGAACCGCAAAATTAGGCACGTATGTAAAAAATTATGGTTTTGTGAATCCGGCCCAATGAGTGCAAGGTCTTCTAAGAGGTAGGGTCAGCATTGCCTTCTTAAGAAGTGGGCCACCTAGTAAAGTAGACTGGAGAGAGTGCTTCAGGTGTTTTAGACATTTTCAGCGGCATGTTAGAGCTGAAGTCAGAATGAGACAGTTGATATACCAAGCATGTAAAGATCTAAGCCACTCTGTAACAACTGTGAAATAGTCCAGAATATACAAGAAAATAGACTTCATATAGTAAACCCTACTCTCCACATGGGCTGGAAATAACTGATATAAATATTTGGATGCTTTCTGTGCAATTGTCTCCTACCAGGCTGATGAAATGCAGCTGGACTGGAAATCTGCTGAAGTCCCTGGCTCAGGTAAAAATATAAAAAAAAATTCCACTGCCACTCCAAAATTCCAAGGATGGAAGCATCCAGCATGCCTCAAATAGTATTGAGAAAGATGAGGGTGCTAGAGGCGGGGAAATCCAGGATGGATGCAGATTATGAAAAAACACTAGATAGGGGCTCTGGGTTGGCATGTTTGCACAGCTTCAACACTAGGCCACCCATGGTTACTTTTCTGATTACTCCTAGTTCACAATTCTCCTACAATCTGTATTTATCTTATGTGTGCACTAATAAATATGTTTTGGTATATTTACTCTTGTTTGGTTTTAAGTGTTTAGCTACACCTGGCGCTGACTTCCAGGTCGTGACCTGCTAGGCACCTGCTGCACAAACCTATCCCCATCATCAGGGGCTCTAGTGAAGACCAGACCCTTGTTAGATTCCACACCCTGGGAGCAGTTCCTTAACAGTTCTATCCACTCTGTTGTCTCTATCTTGTACAATGGGGACAAATGTATCTGGAGAAGCTGAACTCTGTTCTGGAGTTTCTTTTCTAAATTTCAGCTGTATTTATGTTCTCTCTCTCTCACTCTCTCTCTCAGTAAGTTAAACTTTCTGATAATTATCATTTTCAAATTACACTGTTTACTGCCGACAGTGCAGTAAACAGAAATTAAACTTCTGCCAGAGGTACTGAGTGCTGTTAGTTCAAGTGGAAATTCCCTTTTAGTCTATTTACAGTATAGGCATCCCTTCTCTCTATGTACTTATTCAGACCTCTGTACTTTTGAGACTTTCTGTGCACTTGAAAGAAAACTTAATGTAGCTCCTGAGTTTAGGAAGTCAGTCAACATGAGCAGGACTTCCTATAAGAATTATGAGCCATCTAACAAATTTTGATGCTGGGCCTGTATGTGATTGCAGTGGTTAATAAGTAAGCATAGTTGTCGGGATACTACTGGGGAAGAACATGCACACAAAAATCAGTACTCTTCATCAGGCTTATAGAGATAAACTCTCCACATGCCAATATAAAAATAAAAAATGCAAGGGATAGTATCTAGGATTATTTGATGCTCAGTAAGAATATTAGTGGTGATGAGCATGGATTCATAAAGGACTGGTCAAGTCAAACCCATCTAATTATCTACTAATAGGAAGTTAGTATGAATTTAGACCATGGTAGTACAGTAGATGTGGTCTACTACAGTGCCACAAAGTAAGAGAACTTGGTCTAGGAAACATTTGTGCTTTGGCTGAACACTGGTTGGATAATAGGGAACAGGGAGTTTTGATAAATGGAACATTTTCTAATTGGTCAAAAGTCTTAAGTGGTGTACATCAAGGTTCCATGTTGGTAAAACATAAATAAAGAATGCAAAAAGAAAAAAAAAAGGTTCCATGTTGGGACCACTCCTTTCTAATATATTTTTTAATGACCTTGGTGATTTTTTTTAGTGAGCAAAGTTTCCATTTTTGCAGATGACACTAAACTATGTAAGGTAATAAAATAAGAGCAAGATGTAGTTTCTCTACAGAGGGACTTGAATAAACTGAAGGATTGGGCGGCCAAATGGAAAATGAAGTTTAACATAGATAAATGTAAGGTAATGCATTTAGGGATCAAAAACAAGTATTTACTTTATAAATTACATACACAGAAAATGTCCAAGAAAGAGTTTTGGATAAGTTGAGTCTTTTTATGGATGCACACTCTAAGTTAATCAACACAGTGGCCTAACAACCAGATATAAAAAGAAAAATTGATTTTATCACATCAGTAAAACATAACTTTTATTATAATATGCAAATAAAATATAGTGGTGAAATATTACAAAAAAAAATTGTAATATTTTGCCACTTTATATTTTTTATTTGCATATTAAAATAAAAGTTATGTTTTATTGATGTGATATTGGCCATTTGGGGTTTGATTATATGGATATCTTCAATCTATTTTCTATTTATATCTGGTTGTTAGGCCACCATATTGATTAATTTAGAGTGTGCATCCATAAAGGACTCAACTTATCCAAGACTTTCTTGGACATTTTCTGTGTATGTAATTTATAAAGTAAATGCATTACCTTACCTTACATTCTTGGACATTTTCGGTGTATGCAGTTTGTAACCTTGGAGTCCTATAAGGGTAGCACCTCCCCCTCTAATTGGGGCAATTTATAGGTGGATAACATTATTGATAATTGTTAGATGGTGCGATTCTCTTTCCTTTTTTCTACTTTATAAATTAAATGGGATAAATTCAGGGGAATCTTTAATGGAGAAGGATTTGGGAGTGCTTTTGAACAATAGACTTAGCAATAGTGCTAAATGTTAAGCAGTAGCTGTAAGGGCCAATAAAATATTAGCATGCATAAAAATGGGCATAGATACAAGGAAAGGCAGTGTATTCTTGCCACTATATACAGTAAATTGTTGGTTGAATACAACTGATATGTTTAAGAAGGGGTTAGACATATTTTTATAGGAAAAGGGTATCCAGGGTTACCAGGACCATTAATTAAAATGAAGGATTGTAGTGGATCCTAGAAGTAAAAGGACTTCTGTCTTACAACACAAAAGAAAAAACCCTTATTTATGGCACTTGGAAATTACTGCAGTATAAATATATAATAATATAAAATATATTTAATATTAATGATAGTGGACTGCATCAAGTTAAAAGGTACAGCAATCTGCACCTATCCTTCAATTTAAAACAACAACAAAAAATACCCACGCTGTAACCACATAAGCAAAAAGAAGGAAAAACATATGAACCAGACTTAATGAAACTCTAACAATCACTTTATTATAAAACAGATTTAAAAAATATGTTTTGTACCGAAAACCGGACAGTTATAAATACTAAGCTACTAGGGACCAAGTGCACTAATGCAATCACTATAACATGGGCGCCTTAGTGGCAAAGATATACACCCAGGGCCACCATCAGAAAATGCGGGGCCCGGGACACAGCTGCAGGGCCCCCCCCATGTGATGTCACTGATGACGTCACATAGGGGCAGGGTGCCGCGGACCTGCTTTAGCAGCAGGCCAGTGCGCAGGGTAGCTCTTCCCTGCACATTGGCCCGCAACTGAGCAGCAAGTATCGATGGTAGGTTACCGCCGATACCTGCTGCTGCAGAGCTAGTTAAGTATCGTCAGGCCCCCATCAGCTCCGGGCCTGGGACAGTAGCCCAGCTGTCCCCCCCTGATGGTGACCATGTATACACCAGTATGTAACAGACTTTTGCGACTACTCAATTTCGGATTCAAAATAATGTTTCCACTGTGGGCCGGATCCTGACCTGAGGTCATTACGGCCGTGGTCGTAGCGGGAAAATGCACGCCCCCTGCACTCCCCACTAAAGGTAATAAATCTGGACACTTTCGTGTCCAGATTCCTACATTAATTATTACGACCAGGTCTGCGGCCTTACCCCCGCCCTGTCCCCTCATTAACACGGCGGAGATATAACCGTTGTAAAAGGGGGACAGCCCCTTTTACGTAACAGCCGGCGTACGTATGCGCACAACCTTCCAGACAGGGGAATTACATACGCGCTGTGCGTAATTCCCCTTCATACTTAACCCAGGATCGGGCCCTGTGTTGCCTGATTTCAATAGAGGGCTTTTATTCTGTAGCACAAATGTAAGAGAGCCTTTAATTTGAATATCTCCCCAGCCTGTGGGGTAGCAGTAATCCTTTCAACAGTTTGTTACCAGATAACTTGACAAATATATTTCTGCATAAAAGCTTATAAGATGCTTGAATAAATATAAGAAATAGGAACAGTCTCACTCTCCCCACAGATGAACATCCCAGCCTGTGGGTCTGGGGTTGGCTCGGGTGTTCTGCTCCAAAGACGATCCAAGTAAAGTAATGAGATGTCCGTTGGATGTATAAACACCCGTGCTCCAAAGTTGCCCCAGGCACCACTGTGTTTTTCACTGAGATAGATATAAGAAATTAAAATTAATGTCCCAGTCTGTGGGTAATGGTATCCTTGTGACATAAAGTTTAAAATAATCAATACTAAGAAGATAAAAACTCAAGTTAAAATGTCAACTAGCAAAAAGCTGTAAGATGTTAATGAATTGGTAAATATACAAAAATTCCACCAGGTGGCACTAATACCCCTATAATTGTTTTCTTTACTTGTAAAATACTAGTTAAAATGAGGCTGAGTACACAATAAGGGTTCTTGCAATTATGACTATATGCAGATAATACATAAGACATGTTTACATGGGAAATCTGGTGCTGGTGCAAATAACAGATGATTTTGATCATGATAGTCTTCAGCATTACTGAACCATGCAATTAATTTCATCATCCCACTATCATGGAATATATTTTTGCCTGCCCCATAAAAGACAGTGAACTTTAGTACTCTACTACATGTTGATTTGTGGACTTCACTGTCAAAGGCATTTAACAAATAAATCCTGCTTTATTTATCTTGTACACTCTTGAATTTCAGGCTGGCCATATGGTTAATAAAACAAGTAGAATTCAGTACACTATGGCCCTGATTCAGAGATTAAAAATAAGAACTTAAAGTTACACCTGGGCTAAACCATGTTGATTTCAGGGGAGTCAAATTTCATTTGTTGCAACAGTATTATAGTTAAAAGGTGATGTTTCCCAGCTCAAGTCTAATTAGCAGTTTAAAAGTAAAGCTGATCAGGTATCTGTGTGCAATAAGTAAAAGCAAAGCATTCTCCTTGCATGCATAGAATACAATTAACTTGACTCCCCCTGAAATCAACATGGTTTTGCCTAGGTGTAACTTTAAGTTCTTATTTTCAGCCTCTGAATCAGGCCCTATGTATGGAAGTCTGCTAGATATTGGTACTGCACATGTACATTACAATATACCCGCCTCGGAATGCAGCTGCCCGATGCATTCCTGGAGAAAATCAGCCCCCCGCAAGAGGTGCGTGACCATCCCCATGCGTACAGGTAGGGTCCTGTTGGCGAATTCTCCATTCGTGCGTGGGAGAGCAGGTGGAGTGCTGTACGCTGCCCACTTCAGAATAGGGCGCAGAGTCTTTTATATTGTCCTAAGAATGGATCATTTATGCTATTTTAGCCCCTCACTTTGAAACAAATTTTTCTTTTAAAGATGGCAAGGTGAAGGCAAAATTTTGGGATGTGATCACCAGAATCAAGAGGCAATGGTAGTTCATCAAGTTCTAGAGCCTGTATTAAACGTCAGTGAATCCTAGTATCATTGGACCCTGAGATTCTCTCTCCGTCTCCTCCGCTCACACCAGCAGTCTATTTCCTTCCCCCTCCTTATGTCTTCTGTAAGTTTATCCCTACCACTTAGTGTGTTAGCTCACGTGAGCAGGGTCCTAGTTTTGTTCCCTCCTCCACCATCCCACCTTACTTTGTACCCTCTTGTCCACCTCTGCTTCCCTTTTACCACTTCCCTACCTGGTGGCTCCCTCTCAACCTCTCACTGCACTCTATCCTCTCCTCCCTGACCTGCCAAGCTTGACACCTCGCAATATTGCCTTGCTGTCTGAGCTTGCTTCACTTTTTAGAGGGGTTTGAAGTTGCTGGGGATTTGTATACTTTTAGTTTTTCACTTTTGTGTTTTCACAAGGCTGAATGAAAGTGATAGCCTGAATTTTTAAGAAATCAATCAATCAATCAATTAATCAATTATTAAACAAGCAGATTAAGTGTTACTAGAAATTTTCTATATTGAAAAAATTGTCAAATTCTGAAATATTGTTTAGTATTATATCCTCAACATGGTGCTATCAGTTAATTATGAAATCATTGCATTCTCCATTAGGT
>WWET01004581.1:104892-121911 GCA_011038615.1 Limnodynastes dumerilii | reverse complement strand
CTCCTAATTGTATAGAGCCTCTCACCAAGGTTGTCCACACTAGTTAGGGAGACCCTTGTGTGCAACGCCAACGGCATGCCTTGAGAAAGCTCGCTTTCAGAGCGAAACGCGCGTTGGCGTTGCACACGAGGGTCTCCCTAGCTAGTGTGGACTCTGTACTCAGCTGCTATTAACGTTATATTATTCAGCTTAACTTTTATTGCTGTATCTACTGATAGTGCTGTTGTATTTGGCACTCGGCAGATTACCTTATTGTTGCTAGCAATATTGGGCATTTGCTCAATCACTGTGCTGCTGTTTGCAGCACTGGTGATCGATCTATCAACCTTGGTGAGAGGCTCTATACAATTAGGAGCCAGCTCACGTTATTACCACATAAACATACTCTTTTTTAAGTGAGAAACATTATATCTATGGGAACCTATACAATTATAACTAAGTGACATGGATGCAAATTCTTTAACAAGTTATCACATATCTTCTAATTTATGCCCTATGGGACAGTAAGATATAAATATTCAGTCACTATAAGGAATCTGTATAACCACTCTTTTTCATCTAGATAATTGCCTGTCTGGCTATTTATTGGGGATCCTATAGATTATTTTTTTCTCCTTGATAGGTCTACCTTATACTTACTATTAACAGCAATTATTTATAATTTCAGCAATTGGTTACTAGCAACTTTGAGTAATAGCAGATACATTATTAAAACTGAACTTTATACTTTAGTTATGGGCACCTACCTTAGGAGTTTTTAATCACACATTGTCTTGTGTTATATTCACCATTTTATGTTTGGTTTTTATATTTCGCTGGCATCTGCTGCCAATGTGTTTGTATTAGGAAATCCCTTATGAGTTGTAGTAATTAATTAAATCTAACAGTGGAATTAGAGTCTAATCTATTTTAAATAATAATTAATAAAATATATCATTTTTTATCATTCAATCTTTTCCACTGGAATCAGGGAGTTCGAGTGCATCTATTTATTTCCCTATCTTTTTCTTTTTGTTGCAAACTATTATATTATTATTATATTATTACACAGCTACTGACCAGCATTACTATCACACTGTTATTTATCACCTCTCATCTCTAATACTATTATATTATTACAAATATACTGACCAGCATTACTATCACACTGTTATTTATCACCTCTCATCTCTAATACTATTATATTATTACACAGATACTGACCAGCGTTACTAAAACACTGTTATTTATAACCTCTCAACTCTAATATTATTATATTACTACACAGATACTGACCAGCGTTACTATCACACTGTTATTTATCACCTCTCATCTCTAATACTATTATATTATTCAACTCTAAAAAAACTGATTGCCGCACTCCAAATATAAAGAAGTGTGATAGTATCGCTGGTCAGTATCTGTGTAATAATAATATTATAATAATATAATAGTATTAGAGATGAGGTGATAAATAACAGTGTGATAGTAACTCTGGTCAGTATCTGTGTAATAATATAATAGTATTAGAGATGAGAGGAGATAAATAACAGTGTGATAGTAATGCTGGTCAGTATCTGTGTAATAATAATATTATAATAATATAAGTATTAGAGATGAGAGGTGATAAATAACAGTGTGATAGTAACGCTGGTCAGTATCTGTGTAATAATATAATAATATAATAGTATTAGAGATGAGAGGTGATAAATAACAGTGTGATAGTAACGCTGGTCAGTAGCTGTGTAATAATATAATAATATAATAGTATTAGAGATGAGAGGTGATAAATAACAGTGTAATAGTAATGCTGGTCAGTATCTGTGTAATAATATAATAATAATATAGGAATAAAATTAACTTGACTCCCCTGCAATCACCATGGTTTAGCCCAGAAGTAACTAATTTCCAGCACTTACTGAAGTCTGGATCCAGCCCATTGTGAGTAACTCGCAGCTATGACGGTTTTGTGAGACAGTCCTGGAACCACAAAGAGGATAAGGGATAACGTATAATATTATTTGCGTAAGTCTCCCATCCAGGAATATCTGCGCTTGCACGTGCAAGATGTTCCGCAAGCGTGACTTCAGACGTATGTAACTAAAATACGTACGTCTGAAGGTACGATGAAAGGGCCGACCCTTCAGATATGATGCTGTATCTCCACCATACAGGCAGGGATAAGCATTTAAATGAAGGGTTGGGCGGGGAAGCACCGTTACTACTTTACCAATGCCCGTAATGTTAAGTAAAACTTAAGGTAGATTCCAACACGACCCATTCCATTTGGTACATTATACTCCGCTCCTGAGCTTCCAACTGTCACTCACCTGGTGAAATGACTTAACTGATAATTAAAAAACTATTTGTCTCTTTAAGAAAGGAGGTTACCATAGTAACTGACAGTTAGAAACTGAGAAGCAGAGTATTTTGTACCTAATGGAATGGGTCATGTGTAAGTGTCCAGATTTACTACCGTTAGAGAGGACGAAGAGAAATTACAGACCTCCGCACACACGTAAAGCATGCGGGGGGGGTCTGGATCTAGCCCAATGTTTGACCTCTGGAGTGTTCTGATAGACATAAATTACATTCAGGGCCAGATTAACCACGGGACGACTGGGGCACCTTCCTGGGGCCCCCCCACACACAAAGGGGCCCCCACAAACCTTGAAACCATAAAACTGCCACGTCAATGTAAGAGGATGGATGTCAGAGATTGATATCCTCCTCTCAAACACTGTGTATGGCAGCCGCCGTCATGTTTTGGCAGCTGTGATAGTGTGCTCAGCAGGAGGACGTCCATCACTGACATCTCTCCTCCATTACTGCAGCGATAGCTCAGGGTTCTGTCACAGAGTTCTGAGCCGCTGTGGTCTGTGACTGCAGCATACGCCGTGACGTCACATGCGGAGCCTGGAGAGAAGATTCAGGACAGGTAAGTGTTTAAACTGGGAATTTGGGAAATGTATAAAGTGTTTATGGTTAATAGAGTGTGAATGAGGGGAATAAGTAAATTAACAGAGCTACAGTAAATCTAAATTTATTTATATATAAGGAACAAAAAAGGTCCGGCGCTCCAAACATACATTAAATAACACTATGTGTCTGCACATAAATAAAAAGGAGGTTTAGTTCACAATATAGCTATATTGGGTTAAGCTCACATGCCCAGCGTCAAGGCACCTCCTGTAGGTGAGTTCCTATCCATTTGCTATATGTGTACACAGGAGGTCTCTGTTAAGACACTACCTGCATTTGAATAGCCTGCAGCGGCCATGTTTGGGGAGTGGTCAGACTCCCAAATAAAACTAAACAGTAGCAAGAAAAATAGCTGCGCTTCTATCCAACAAATTAAATATGTGCAAGTGTATATATAAATATAGGGGTGCAGCCAAGGACCAAACTGACCACTATGTAAATACAAGGAACAAAAAATATAAATACACACACACACATATACATTTATATATTTGTGTAGCAAGGGCCCAAAATTTTGTTAATCCAGCTGATAACATTTAATGTACTTTTTATCAGCAGGATCCACTTTCTTTCTGCATCTACAAAATGAACAGCTCGGATATGAATAAGAGAGAGCTGACAAACCTTTAGCAGTGTCTAAAATCCGCATCTGGAAGCAGTGACACAGGAAAGGATTTACACCCAATGCCACAGCTGTTTACTAAAACCATCCCAGAGCTGAAGCTCTTTCCTAAGACTGCGATCACCGTGAAAAATGGCAGAATATGTCATTTATTGTCTCAATCCACAGGCAGAAGGCACATTCCTTATAACATAAAAATAAAAGACCTGCTTTAGTATTTATGCACAGAGCCCCATTCTCATCGGGCACTTACATATTCCGCATATTGGACCGGATTTAAAGGCCTCATGTAAGCAATCTACGGAATTAAACGCTACGTAGATAGCGTAAAAGAGTTACCACACATGCGTAGTAGCTCTGTTCGTATAACTATACACTTAAAAAGCAATATTCTTAAGTGAGAATTCGACCCATTATATGGTAATTATTGCTTTCTATACTATTTTAAGCATTATGGATGAAGAAAACTTGAAGACAAGGAAGATGCCTGGAGAATAAAAATAAACATTTTAAAAGTAAGTTTATGTTTATGTTATCAGATGTGGGGGAGAGGGTTTTTATGGGACAAACTATTATGCAATTCATTTGAATGCAATAAAAAAAATGAAGGATCAGATCCAGAACTACACAAAAGGGTCTCTAGCATCCAAAAACCCCAGCATCTTATGACCGGCTGGCGTATGTATCATATTCCCATTATGGATCTGGTTCCTCTGGATCCAAAGCTCTGTCAAAGAGGTAGGAATCACATATCTCATATGCTAAGTGTGAGGGGGGAGTATCCAAATTCGACAGTGATAAGCGCCCTGCATACTATCCAGACTTCCAAACTATCCTCATTTTAAGTCCACAAGGAAGTCTGGATCCAGCATTGGATACCCATTGCTGCCATCAAGGTGGAATTATACGTCTAAATCCAGTTCAAAGTGATAACCCACAATCAGGCTCTTTATGCCCTTTTCAAAAGCTTTTTTTCCTTTCTTCCTCCTTAAATGTGTTAACATTATTGTAAAAGTGTGTGTGAAACAAGGAGGACAACACTTTTGGTGCTGTGAATAACAGGTCTTTACTCAGCAGACTCTAGTAACAACTGAACTGTACAGTCACCAGACAGGAAGTGAAACCCAGACACAACCTATGACCTCACATCCTGTGCTGGTGAAACAGACATGCATCTACATCCCCCCTTTCAAGTTGGGTGGATACAATTGCAATATTTGAACAAGTTACAATGATAACACAAATATAAGAAATAAATGGAATTTTGGGTTAGGTTTGGACACACATCCAGATCTGGTGATGATATGTTGAGAGTCAGTAGGTGCCCACTCTGAGACAAAGGTTTGTATCACTCATAGCAGGATCCAGGGGATCTGGCTGTGTAGGCATATCCTCAGGCACACTTAACAGCTGGCGCTTACACAGATACTGACCAGCGTTACTATCACATTGTTATTTAGACTTGGGTTACATCACCTCTCAACTCTAATACAGATGAAATTTGACTCCCCTGCAATCACCATGGTTTTATGGTTTCCGCAGGAGTAACTTTCCTTTCCTAATTTCAAGCCTCTTCTTAAGTCTAAATCAGGCCCAAAGTTCTCAAAGGCATTGGATGAAGAATATTGAGTGTTTATAGCATTTTTGTGTTATTCAAGGTTTTAATTCTGTATTATTGTATAGTAAAGACTGAGAATATATGGGTATACTGTGTAAGAGTGTACCCAGCTTTAGCATACATCCCAAATGTCCCGATTCAGGGTGGCTATCTTGCACTGTTCCCGATAAGTAGACTTGTCTGGAGGCAGGGTTTTTGGTATTTATTTTGTCCTATGCTGTCGTAACAAAATGGGTGGAGTTCATGAAAAAATGGACAAAGTTTGGGCGGGGATGAGGCAGGGTTTTGGCGGAACCTGGGTGAGGCTTATTATTCCCAATTTCAGTATTGAACACATTAGGAGGTTTGCATTAGTGATATGTGAAACAGGAGATGAAACCTTAAGCAATGACTGTGCAGCGAATAAACTGCGGATACCTGACAGCAAATTTCTAAATTCAGCTCACTGAACATCTTCCTCTGCTAGGATTATCGGTCCCAGCAGGAGAGGTGAATGGTGCTGATAACGGGGCCTTTCCCTGGCGGGAAATTGTTGCATTTATCGGGTCACCTCCTGCTGGGATCGATAATCGTCCGTGTATGGCCAGCTCTAGAGTAACATCTTTTGTAGATCGGCTTTGGTTCAGGAGTGAAATGGAAGCTAATGTGCACATCAAAATAAACCATCTTCAGTGATATTTCAATTTGCATTAATGCTGTGACATTTCCTTGTCTTGTGATCCTTTGCGGATTTTTCTTGTTAAACAGAGAAGTCAGATTGATTTATACCACACAACAAATGCCTTTTCCTCATACTATCTCTTCTCAGACAGCACGGTGGCTCAGTGAGCAGCATTGTGTCTCACAGCTCTGAGAACATAAGATTGATTCCCGGACAAGGCCTTATCTGTGTGCAGTTTGTATATTCTCCCTGTGTCTGTGTGGAGTGTGTATGTTCTCCCTGTGTCTGTGTGGAGTGTGTATGTATTCCCTGTGTCTGTGTGGATTGTGTATATTCTCCCTGTGTCTCTGTGGAGTGTGTGTATTTTCTCCCTGTGTCTGTGTGGAGTGTGTGTATTTTCTCCCTGTGTCTGTGTGGAGTGTGTGTGTTCTCCCTGTGTCTGTGTGGAGTGTGTGTGTTTTCCCTGTGTCTGTGTGGGTTTCCTCCCACCCTCCAAAAACATGCTGGTAGGTTAATTGTCTGGTGAATGAGTTAATCCTAATGCCTGTGTATGTGTTGGAGACCTTAGAATGTATCTGCGATGGGACAGGGACTGATATGAATGTGAAATATTCTCTCTACATAATCTGATGGCGCTATATAAAAATATAAAAACCTGGTAATAAATGAATGAATGAGTAATAAGTCGATATAGACTCACTACTTTCTCTAACACTTTTCACTTTTGAACAGTGCCTAATGTGCAATGTCTGATCCACTGTACTGTATGTGCTCATTTTGCAGCATGATGACAAGTCAGGAACTCGTCCACCTACAAAAATCTTGATCCCTGATATCATTGAAATAACCTTTCTCACTAATATAGAATCTTGCTTTTCCATACAGTCCACATAGAATGGCTCATTACTGGCCATCGGAAGACTCACGGTTCTCTTTCGGGTTGGCATTGCAACCTCACAACCTATGTCTCTGTCTATAAAAGATCCTCTACAAAAACTTGCCAATCTAACTTGCTGAAATTGGAAATAGGAATCTATATTATAAATGCCATTTATGGCAACACAGACAAAGGACCCGGCTTAAGAATGAGATCCGCACAGAATGCTGCACGCACGGAAACCAATGTGTGCACATAGGAGCCTAGTGCACGCCCCATACTCTCCTTTCATGTACGGACTTTAGATGTGTACATGGCAGCACGCTCGCAAAGCCCGCTTTACCCACGCAGCTTGCGTAAATCGCTTGTCGTCAGCGCCACCATCAGGGAGGGACAGCCGGGACTACTGAAGGGGGCCAGCCATCGTTACAGGGCCAATGTTTCCATGCGCACCGGCCAGATGGTAACGCAGGTGTGCAGGCTCCACCCACATGACATCACCGATGACGTCACACAGAGGGCGGTGCCTGACGGTGGGCCGCAGGCCCCAGAAATTCTGAAGCCGGCCCTGCCTGTCGTTATTAATTCTGGATGCGATTTATTATTATTTCCTTCAATCTGTGGTCAGGATTTAACTTTTGAAGCTGACAGAACACATTTGTAATTGAATGATAACAGCAGCACAGAGCTGGCAGGTTAAATAAACTAAAACAGGAAAACGGCTCAGAGAAGAATTGCATCTCATTACAGTCTAAGTTTCACATTACAAAATCCAATGCTCTTACTGCTGGTTTAATGACGTTAAAATCTTGTGGTTCCTGATTTATTGCCAACTCGTGTCACTTATTGAAATAAATATTTCTTTTAGATTTATTTACAAAAATCAAACCCAGGTTTGTCAGAATGATTTGTACTCTGTCTTATTGGCACAGAGAACATTGGATTGTAATACATCAGGAAACCAAGGTCCTGGGGGATAGATAAAAGAAAATGTGTATATGTAAATATGTAATGTGCGGTTGTACGGGATCTTATAGAGTATATTAAATGATAACAATACTTTTAGTTTTTTTTCAAGGATTAAATTCTTGTATAGTGAAGGTTGAGAACAGAGCTATCCAGAGAAAGAGTGCACCCAATTTCTTATCTTTCTCAGCATATTTTGTCCGAAGTTGTTAATGAGGGATGTGGTTCACTGTGCTGATGATCGATCAGTTCCCGGCACTGAAATGGCGACTGCAGTCTGTTTACTCAGTCTACGTTGATACAGCATGCATATCGCGATTGATCTGGATTTGAATGTTCCAACTGTGGCAGTAGTAGTATTTTACCCTAACCCTAAACCTAACCACATCCCTCCCCTCTCTGCAACCTAACCTTAACTGTCCCCTCTCCGCAGCCTAACCCTAACTGTCCCATTTATTAGAGCAGATAGGAAGGTGCGCTCAAACATAAGATTTATTGACACTAGATGATTGGATCTGGAGTAGTCCTGTATGAGGGGTAGTACTAAGTAGTAAGTCTATATGGAGGTGACCAGTGATGTATGCTCCAAAGATATGAATGATAGGAAGATGGGGGAGAGGCACAAGGATGGAGGCAAAATAGTATAATGTGATTATTGAATGGTAAATATAATCTGCTGCGTGCTTACTCATTCTGGGATGTCCGCAGGAGTTCTTTCAGGGTCTGGGCGGTTAAGACGGGCAGCACTTATTCATGCCGCTGGGGGAATCCTGAGGGTAAGATCATATTAGTGGTTAGGTGCAGCTCACAGACCCCATCTGACTCCACCTGCATACCCTTCCCTCCCCCACCACCAATTTCCATTTCAGATGACGTCTTGGGCAATAATATTTGTTCTTTAATCCCCTTCTAGCAGCCTAGCCCTAATCATCCCCTCTCTGCAGCCTAGTCTGACTCTTCTAGAAGCCCAGGTTTAACCGTCCCCTCTCTGAGCCTAACCCTAACCTGACCCTTCTAGAAGCCCAACCTTCACCGTCCCTTCTCCGTAGCCTAACTTTAACCTTTCCTTTCTAGCAGTCCAGCCTTAACCATCCCCTCTCTGCAGCCTAGTCTGACTCTTCTAGAAGCCCAACCTGAAACATGCTCATCAGGCGGAATACAGTTCAGCATTGGGAAGATATATATATTAATAATATGTTAAGTGTGCATTTTACCTACATAGCCATAATAAAGGTGTCTAATCTATGAAGAAATGTCTTTGCATGCTGTCGTGTTATTTACTGAGCTCAGCGCTGGTCCAGAAGTAGTTTGACCCCAAACCAGGTATTCACCAGAACCCCTGCTGGTGGGGATGGACTTGGCTGCAGGCGGGGGCTGGTTGCGGCCCTCTGGACACAGAGAACGGTGAGGCAGGATCTGAGATGAGCAGAAGTAGTGGATACAGGTTGTGGAGACACAAGCTGCCTACGCTGGACACAATGAGAGGACTGGAGCTGGAACCAAGAGACACAACAGTTCAGAAACCAGAGGTGCAGGAACACTAGAGCTGGACACTCAGAAAGACGTTTACCAAAGATACCAGCGAGTGGCATCTGGAGACACGATGATACACTGGAACAGAGGAGTGTAACACGACCAGGAACCAGGGAGCCAGCACACACGCGCAAGCTCAAGGACACAAAATCAGCAGACTAAGATTACCTGTTGCTCTGACAGGGAAGAGATGACAGTGAGAGGCTTAAATAGAGCAGGTGACGAGGGAAAGCAATCAGCAGTACCTGTGAGCTAATGCCTGCAGCAGAAAGTGAAAACAAGGAAGTACTGAACTAAAAGGAGACATGTGACCAGCAAAAAAGTAGACAAAGCAACCATAACGTACAGAGAACATAGTGGATACTGTAGAATCATGACATACTGTCAGTGTTAGTGTAACATCTTTTGTCAACTTCAGTTCAGGAAAGCATGTGGGCATCATGCCAAATGGGTAATCTTCCACCTGTGTCAGTGCTCTATGGGGCTGATTCCAGATTAGGATCAAAAGCCAAAAGAGGAGTAATTTTTACACAAAACCATTTTCGCATTTTCCACATTTTATTTTTGCATTTTGCTTTTGATTTATCAGGATGCTGATGATAGATGCTCACTAAAATAAAGTATATGGCATTAATATGCTCTTATGTCTCTTTGCAGCATTATGTTTTAGTTTGTTTTGAATTCAATTCATTTTTTACCTTCCCCCAAAAACTTTTATTTGCTTATAGAGAGAGATTTTCTGTGTTGCTTTATTCCATTGTATTGATTTGTTTGCCCCTGAACATTACCTTATTATGTTAATATATTTAGCTTGTTTGTGTTGATTACCTTTACTTAATGTAATCTGCAGTAATGTTTAGAGCTTCTCTAAAATATGTAATTAGTATAGCAATTATATAATGCATTATGCAGAACAGTGTTTCAGTATTTCAGTCCAGGGGACTATTTAAGGAAGATGACAGGTATGGGTCAAAATATAGCTAAAGGTTCAATAGGAGGTGGTTGTTCATAATTTTAGTGTATATTAGTGGTTATTATATTTTGCTTGCATACCTTTAGAACAATGTTAATTTAGCTCAGAGTTGCAACATCCTATTGTCATGACAACTAAAGACTATGGGCTTGTTTCAGACCTACGACCTAGTTACATTTGTTAGCGTTTGTTAGCATAGCGTCTTTACGCTATTGTAAGTACTTTGCACTCCCCGAGGCACCCCCATCAGACGAATGTTCTTTTGCTGATTTATATCTACCAAATCCTACCTTAACTTTTCCAAGCGTAAGCGCACACGTACGTAGCGTCCCAGACCATCTCCACTATTAGTCAATAATCAACAAGAATTCAACGAATTCTTGTTGATTATTGACTATTAGTGGAGATGGTCTGGGATTAACAGATTTCTGAAACTTGGTAGAAAAAAAAGCGGGTTTTAACAATGAGCAATGAAAAATATTGGGAATCTTGAGATTCTTAGGTAGAAGGAGACGAAAAGCCACTGGATTGATTCTGGCAATAATTTTAAACGGGCCTATAAATTTCGGACCAAGTTTCTTCGTAGTTTGATGTAAACGAATATTACGTGTCGACAGCTAGACCCTATCACCTACTTTAAATCTACTTCTCCGATGATGTCTGTCAAAAAATTTCTTAGTCTGAAGAGAAGTTTGTTTAAGTGCAGACTGAACGTCCCTCCAAATAGATTTGATGTCTTTGGCCGTGCTTCTGATACAAGAATCAGGGGGGGATTCAAAGGAGTTAAACTTTGGATGAAAACCAAAAATACAAAAAAAGGAGAGATTTTGGTTGCAGAGTGTGGAGAGTTATTATACGCAAACTCAGCCCAAGGCAGACAGTCTACCCAATTATCTTGACATTTGGATGTAAAGCATCGAAGATATTGTTTTAATGTTTGATTGGTTCTTTCGGCCTGCCCATTCGTCTGCGTGTGGTATGCTGAAGATGGACTGAGATCAATTCCTAAAAGTTTGCAAAAAACTTTCCAAAAACGAGCAATAAATTGAGGTCCTCGGTCAGAGACAATATTGGTAGGAATTCCATGCAGACAAAAAATATGAACGACAAAAAGTTTGGCAAGAATCTGTGCAGAGGGTAGCTTGGAGAGTGGAATGAAGTGTGCCATTTTGGAGAAGCGGTCAACTACGAACCAAATGGTGGAAAAGCCAGAGGCAGCTGGTAACTCAACAATAAAGTCCATAGAGATATGGGTCCATGGTCTCTTAGGTACAGAGAGAGGTAGCAATAGTCTGGTTGAAATATCCCTAGGAACTTTGTTGCAGGCACATAATTCACACGCCAAAACAAATTCTTTAACGTCTTTGAATAAATTTGGCCACCAGACAAGACGAGACATCAATTTAAAAGTTTTAGTAACACCAGGGTGGCCTGCAGATTTGTTACAAGGGAATTCAGATAAGACAGGTCTACGGAGTTTCACGGGCACAAAAAGACACCCAATCGGAGTATTAGAAGGAGCCAATAGTTGAGCCTGATGAATTAAATCCGAAAGATTTTGTGTAATGCATAAGATAATGCAGGAGGGAGTGATGATGGGTGTAGGATCCAACTTGGGAGGATGATTGTCATGAAAACTTCGAGAGAGAGCATCGGCTTTAACATTCTTGAAATCTGGTCTATAAGTAATGGAAAAATTAAAACGAGTGAAAAATAAAGCCCATCGGGTTTGTCGGGAGTTCAGCCTTTTAGCAGAACGAATGTATTCCAGGTTCTTGTGATCTGTGAACACAGTTACTTGATGTCGCGCTCCCTCCAACCAGTGACGCCATGCTTCAAACGCCCATTTAATAGCTAACAGTTCACGATTCCCAATGTCATAATTGGCTTCGGCAGATGAGAATTTGCGATACAAATACGCACAGGGATGTAATTTGTGATCAACGGAATCTTCTTGAGATGGCTCCAACTTCAATATCTGATGCATCCACCTCAACCACAAATGGAGCATCCGGATTCGGATGTTTTAAGATAGGAGCTGAAATGAATGCTAGTTTCATATTTTCAAAGGCTTGAATTGCATTGGGTGACCAATTTGTTGGGTCTGCTCCTTTCTTCGTGAGATCGGTAATAGGAGCCATGAGAACAGAAATTTTTTTTATGAATTCACAATTTGCCTAAGAACACCAAAAGGGGAGCTTGTTACACAAAACACTAATGTCTTGCAGGGAAACTGAGCTTCAGGTAATATACAAGAAGCAGGTAGCACAGGGAGTCAGAGGGACAACAAATACCAGGACCCAGACAATGAAAGGCCCAGAAAACTACACAGACAACGGAAGACCCCAGAAGTCTTACAGAAATACAGACAACGGAAGACCCCAGCAGAAATACAGAGATCAGGTCAACGGAAGACCCAGGAACCGACAGGGAGATCTGCCAGAGGACACAGAAGGTAAGGGAAAGCTAAGGGTAACGGAGCGCCAGACAGAGCAACCTTCAGCCACGAGAAGCTATAGTCCGTGCTGAAGGGAAGACAGCACGGTAAGAAGAGGAAAGTAGCAGCCAATCAGGGAGCAGCCTGAACGCCAAGCCTCCAGCCATGACGAGCGCACGCTACAGAGAGAGCTGACGGCGCTGCCTGGCAACCAGGACGCTAGGCGGCGTCCTTGTTAGGACTATTTAGGCAGTGACCCTCAGAGGTTTTGCCTTTAACTTAGCCTTATGTATTTTAAAATAGGATGGCACTATATGACATGCATTGCTTATCATGAAGACCACTGCTCGAGAGCCATAAAGAAGGGGAGACATCCATAGAAGGAAAATCTTGCAAGGCACTCTTTATCATGGGCTTATCAAACCCAAGAGATGCTATTTCTTATATTTAAAGCATTGACTCAAGTATAAAAAGAATGAATTACTTTGCCAAAAGACAAAAGTTTGCTTAAATTTGCTCATAAACTATTTTATGTCCCTTTAACATCACCACCAAGAACTCGGGTTTTTGGCCTTAGACCCGTATCAAGGCCTTAGACTTGGGTTTTTTGTGGTAATGTAAAAGGTCCCGGGTCTAATGGTCCTGGGAGAAAAGAAGGGTCTGACCTAGGTAGGGGAGCAGTGTGAAAGGTGTGCCCTGGGTTTTTCAACCTGGGTTTCACTTAAAGAAACCTAATTGGAGGGATTTGTTTACTACTGCTATGGCTATAGTAAACAAATCCCTCCACGGGAGCCGTGCGTCGCCAATTGCACTGTTAGTGCAGACCTGGGTCCCGGTATATCCCAGGTCAACCCTGCAGTGTGAAAGGCTCCCAAACACGGTAATTTCCCGGGTCAGAGCTGGAGTTAAAAGGTTTTGGGTTTTTTTACACTGCAAATAACACGGCAATAATAATTACTGAGGTGTGATGATGCGAAAGCACTTATACTTTAATGAATGCTGTAAGCAAACATCTGTCAGTGTTATGTGACCTGGCATCATTGGATGATATCATACAAAAGTTGACTGAAGTGATATTGAAATGTAGAGGTGGTGTTCAGAATGTCCTTTACCATGATCAGAGGTTGCAGCAATGAACCAGTGAAAGATTTATTATATATAGTTGACTATTTTGATTTATACAAAAATGTCAAGGTTAAAAATTTATAGAGTTTTCTAAACGGAAGATGCCGTGCATGAAATGATTATCTTTCTTATGCTCTTTACATTAGATTTCTGAATATTTTTATTTCATTTGCAATTATTGCTCATATAGAAAATGTGTAACATTCATAAACGTATGTGCAATATATTTTGGTTAAGTTTGTGATATTTGAAACCCCCTAAAGTTTATCCCCTAAATAATCAGGACAGAATGAAAAGGTTAACTATAACTTAATAATTAAACGATCAACAGTTGATACCCCCACACACAACAGCCATACCCTAAATGAAGTGAAATAATGACACTGACAACTTTATTTGGCTTAAAAAGGGGACATAGATTTATTGAAATGTATTTTTATCTAATTTAATTGAATTTTGTAAGGCTATAAAATTTAGGGTTGAGCAAGGTGCCAAGTAGCAGGTAAGTGTCACCTCAGGAACTTGAACGACAACTATAAATCATCAATAAAGGCGCCCCCTCCACCCCCCAATGCCCCTGGCTCCACCACTTCATGTGCACACCTCTTAACGGAGGAGGCAAACGAGGCCCCGTCGTGGGACAGGTGGCCATTTGCAACAGATGAAATATGACTCCCCTGCAATCACCATGGTGTAGCCCAGGAGTAACTTTCCTCTCTTATTTTAAGCACCTTCTTAAGTCTGAATCAGGCCCATTGTTATTTGATGGATACCTTGTGCACTTATTTTTCCGTAATAAAATAATAATTTTTTATTCATTTATTTAAATTCAATAGGTATTATAAATATATTTCTACTCTATATAATTAGCATATTAGCATTCCAGTCTAGTGTTTTTGGATAAGTTATTACAATGTCATGGTCATGATATTTTAATACCACTTTATGTTGGGAAAATGTTATAATTATAATCATTAATATAGTTATTGTTTATATGTATATTATAATATTGTTTAGGCTTTTTAAATATGTTATTTATGTTGATATATATTTTTTAACATTTTACTTATGTTGATTTTTCTCTTCCTTTTAAATGTCTTGTTTCCTGTAATATATGACAGAGTGAAACGATGGGTTAATTTGTTTGAGAGAGACTAATTACTTATTTACCTCACATATGTGTGACTAGCATATATAAAGAGTCTACAATACAAACAGCTCACTTGAACTTCCTTTGTGGCTTGATAAAGTTCTTCATCAGAACGAAACGCGTCGCCAGAACTTGTTCATATCACTTGCTACTCTACCATTCTGGTTATTGGATCCTACGATATTCATTCATATGATTTCAAGTATCGTAATTGTGGAGATACTGCCACCTGTCTACATTGCATTCATTTGAAGTATCCGCACAGCCAGCCAGTTTTGGAGCGCTTCGTTCACCATCTCAGCTGGGACGAGAGTTTTAACATCACTGCAGCTACTCGTGGAGGGAGGCTCCGGTTTATGATCCTTTCTTCCGGCTTTGGGACTTGTCATTGGGCTCCTTATCCTGCTCCGAACCTCGCTCAGTGTGTTAAAACGATTGTGTGCACACATATACAACCTATTGTTACTATTCACCAACTGTATATTTCTCCACCAAAGACTACTACATCTATGATATATATCTGTTGTTTGAGACTCCCTGCAAGTGATATTGCGACCGACTATTTGTTTCCATTTATTTTTGCAGTCTATTCATGTTTTATTTCTTATTGCAATTTTAGTATTAATATATTTGTTTTATTTGTGTTTTTAGTCATTAAACTGTTTATTACAACTCATCGTTTTTATTTATCTATTAAGTTCATCCTGTTTAATATTTTATCTGAATACTTATTGATACCATACTATTAGTGCTGTTTATTGTATAATATTATACATTTTTATCTTAATCTGAATCCATCCCTCCTCCCACTTCTATCTAAACACTCCCCGAGGTGGAATTACACCGCCTCTTTCTACGTAAAATACTCTGTGCGGTCTTTAAAAACCGCCCGGAGGCAATAAAGGACCTATTACTATGCAGTATGTCCTTTACTTCGGAAACGCACCTAAGAAGCATCTGCGTCTGCTTCTTAGGTATCTTTTTATCACGGCTAAACTGGCTTTGCAAAGTGCCTGAAACAGACCACAATTTAGAAACTTGGGACATATGTATTGTCGCTGCACCACCTTAGAAACTTGGGACATATGTATTGTCGCTGCACCACCCACCCAGTGTTTCTTATATGTTGGTATTCCCCCGTAATGCTGATACCTTCCTGGGAATTTCCATGCCCTTAAATCAGAGAAGGTCAGATGGGTCCTGCCGGATGTCTGTATGTGAGAGCTGATACAACGTGAACACGGGTGTCTTGATTGTGTAGATCTTTCTCATGGGGATATGATCCCTTTAATATCAGAAGTCAAGTAGCAGCCCAATAAACTATTAGGTTTTGAGCGTATTTCACATTACTCTGCCCAGGTTTTATTTTCATTGATTTACTATACCTCAATGTAGTATACCTCTAATTGTGTATTTTCATTTACAGCAAGTCTGACATTGTACACATTTACTCAAATGGCTAATAGAACAGCAATCCCATCAAATGCTGTGTCTGCAATAGAAATAAAGGTTTATGTGGTTCTCTGCCCTGTGATATGATGCTTTATCTCACTAGATGTTTCATTACTATGTTTGTTTCATGAGTATTTACGGACTTTCTGTCATTGACTTAGATTCCTCATTAAGGGCCGTATTCAGAGATCCGTTTTAGCGGCGACTTCTGTGTGTATTTTTAGGTAAGTTTTAACTGCGCATGCGTAGTCATTTTTTGTACGCAGTTCACGTAGACTTCCCACGCCGATGTTCATTATGGACAGACAGAAATGCATTGCGAGCGGACGTGGCAAGCGGACGTAGGCGGAAGTCAATCGGAAATATACGCACCTAGGAATTGACATAGAAAAGGGCGGGGGGCATTTAAATGAAAGGAAGTGGGATTACAAATATACGCACGCACGGGGGACACATATGCGCCTAAGTGGAAGCGGAAAGTTAATGCCAGTCTATGGAGGCGGAAGTCTCTGAGATGAAGGATTAGCAAGGGGAGTGACTGGGGTTTTGGTGGGTGTAACGTGCTCCGTAAGTGTGTATAATTGCGATCCGATCGCAGCACGGAAGTCTGAATACGGCCCAGCATCATTACCCAAAAACATACA